>OY821519.1:35382208-35592208 GCA_963682025.1 Cordilura impudica | reverse complement strand
TAATTTTTAATTTTTAATTTTTAATTTTTAATTTTTAATTTTTAATTTTTAATTTTTAATTTTTAATTTTTAATTTTTAATTTTTAATTTTTAATTTTTAATTTTTAATTTTTAATTTTTAATTTTTAATTTTTAATTTTTAATTTTTAATTTTTAATTTTTAATTTTTAATTTTTAATTTTTAATTTTTAATTTTTAATGTTTAATTTTTAATTTTTAATTTTTAATTTTTAATTTTTAGTTTTTAATTTTTAATTTTTAATTTTTAATTTTTAATTTTTAATTTTTAATTTTTAATTTTTAATTTTTAATTTTTAATTTTTAATTTTTAATTTTTAATTTTTAATTTTTAATTTTTAATTTTTAATTTTTAATTTTAATTTTTAATTTTTAATTTTTAATTTTTAATTTTTAATTTTTAATTTTTAATTTTTAATTTTTAATTTTTAATTTTAATTTTTAATTTTTAATTTTTAATTTTTAATTTTTAATTTTTAATTTTAATTTTTAATTTTTAATTTTTAATTTTTAATTTTTAATTTTTAATTTTTATTTTTTAATTTTTAATTTTTAATTTTTAATTTTTAATTTTTAATTTTAATTTTTAATTTTTATTTTTAATTTTTATTTTTAATTTTTAATTTTTAATTTTTAATTTTTAATTTTTAATTTTTAATTTTTAATTTTTAATTTTTAATTTTTTTAATTTTAATTTTTAATTTTTAATTTTTAATTTTTAATTTTTAATTTTTAATTTTTTAATTTTTAATTTTTAATTTTTAATTTTTAATTTTTAATTTTTAATTTTTAATTTTTAATTTTTAATTTTTAATTTTTAATTTTTAATTTTTAATTTTTAATTTTTAATTTTGAATTTTTAATTTTTAATTTTTAATTTTTAATTTTTAATTTTTAATTTTTAATTTTTAATTTTTAATTTTTAATTTTTAATGTATAATTTTTAATTTTTAATTTTTAATTTTTAATTTTTAATTTTTAATTTTTAATTTTTAATTTTTAATTTTTAATTTTTAATTTTTAATTTCTAATTTTTAATTTTTAATTTTTAATTTTTAATTTTTAATTTTAAATTTTTAATTTTAATTTTTAATTTTTAAATTTTAATTTTTAATTTTTAATTTTGAATTTTTATTTTTAATTTTTAATTTTACTTTTTGATTTTTCGTTTTTCATTTTTAATTTTTTATTTTTCTTTTTTAATTTTTTATTTTTCATTTTTCATTTTTATTTTTCATTTTTAATTTTTTATTTTTCTTTTTCCATTTTTCATTTCTCACTTTTTATTTTTGATTTCTCAATTGTCGTTTTTCATTTTTAATTTTTTATTTTTCATTTTTTATTTTTAAGTTTTTGTTTTTCATTTTTTATTTTCAATTTGTCATTTTTAATTTTTAATTTTTCATTTTTCATTTTTTAATTTTCATTTTTCAATTTAAATTTTTCAGTTTTTATTTTTCATTTTTTATTTTTCATTTCTTATTTTTCATTTTTCATTTTTTATTTTTAATTTTTTATTTTTCATTTCTTATTTTTCATTTTTAATTTTTTTTCATATTTTATTTTCCAATTTTTTTTATTTTTCGCTTTAAGTTTTCGTTTTTAATTTTTAATTTTTTATTTTTCATTTTTCATTTTTCATTTTTCATTTTTTGTTTTTCATTTTTATTTTTAATTTTTTATTTTTCATTTCTGATTTCTCATTTTTAATTTTTATTTTTCATTTTTTATTTTTAATTTTTTTATTTTTTATTTTTCATTTTTTATTTTTAAATTTTTGTTTTTCTTTTTTTATTTTTCATTTCTTATTTTTCATTTTTCATTTTCAAGCAGGTTATTACATATCATAATTTTTTCACCAATACAATCATAAGTCACAACGATTTTGTTTTACGCGTTACATGTTACGCTATTTTTGTGATTGTATTGTAAAATATAAATTTACCCCCCCTGCGCGTATAGATGTTTACACATCAAAGAGGCAGCGTTTTACGTAGCTTTTGCTTTGGCAAAACAATGCCGCCCATTTTATGACGGTTTTTTTTTTTTTAAAAACCTAACATTAGATGTTTTAAATATTCCATTATATCGAGGCAGAGTCACACGTATAATAGAAGATATACATAAGTAAATTTATTCTTCTGCAGCCAAACATAGAGAAATATTGTCAAATTAATCAATATCAGTAATAATACATTTTATTAATTGTTTATTTTGGTTTCTATTTATAAGAAAAGACAACTATTAATATAAAATCTTGATGTTGCCTTTTCTAAAAGGTTAAATTATTAAACTTTCCTTTACATTATTGTCCATAATCTGCCATTGAGAATCTGCATTTTCTATATTTTGGTAATGTTATTAGGCCCAATCAATATAACGTTTATAACAGCCAATTAAGAAATTAAATATGAAATAATACCATTAATAAAAAGGAAAATTCATTATTAACCCATCCAAACAATATAACATGAATTATTTATTTTTTCTTCAAACAGTAAGTTCAGTAAACGCATTTACTACAACATATATACATATTTATACACTTAGCAAAAAAAAAAAAAATGTTAAACACATTTGGTAGGTAAATAATAAATTTATTAAAAATGGTGTAATGATTAAATAAGATATTATTCAATAATACGAGTAAAAATCTGAATGTAAAATTTTTTTAAAAAAAATAAATTTGAAGAAAATTGACTAAGAATTTTAAACTGATTATGCCGAAACACAATATTATAATCAAGTTGTCAACTGTAATAGACAAAAAAACAAATTTTTTTCAAATTTATGATAAAAATTAATAAGATAATTAATAAAAGAGAGAAGCAGTTTAACCAACTTGGTTATTCTCTTACTCTCACATGTAAAAAAATAACAACAACGAAGCAAATAACCATGTTCTGTTACATGTAAACATTTTTCACTATTCTTGGTTTTTATATTAAATTTTCTCGGAGTATCTTTAAATTTTCAAACGTCATTCCCCGGCTATTGGAAAAAATTCAGTACCAAATGGCTGCAGCTTACTACGAACATTTCAAGCCACTCGACCCGTTGCGGACAGAAGCATGTTTTTAACAGACAGACAGACAGACTGGCGGACATATCCAGCTCGATTTGTCATTTTAAAAGAGGAAATAAATTCTCCAGAATTTCTTTTTGATAAGTTGCAAACAGATTGACCAACTGATGTATACCATCTGACAGTGGTTGGAGAATATAAAAAATTATTAAGAACTTTTTCCATGAAAAAGAAAATCTGTATGCATTTCCCATGAAATGGACTTATTTCTAATTCACTTTTAGAGAATATGTATAATTAACTGCATTGATTCATATTTTATTAGTTTCTGAGGACTTTTGCATACATTTCTTTTATTTTTAATTTATTTATTAATTATTAAAGATTTTTTTTTTTAAGTTCATTTGTATAAGAAAGTGCTTAGAACTGTCAGTACTTTTTAAACAAAATTCATTTTTAATAATGTATGTGATCACAAGTATTAAACGCCGAAGTCGAAAATCATGCTTTCGAGAAAAATAACTTAGGTCAGCACATCTATAATATTAATAGGTAAGGCGATTTCTTGTGACCGATGGTTTGTTCCACAGATTTACGGATTTTAAAATTTGTAAATTTTTTTTGAGTAAAATGCGTTTAAAGTTGCTCCTAGCACATACATAAAATTATGCAATGCTATGTGTGTGTTTATTAAATTTGTTAATGTTTTTGTGAGTTTGTTTTCTTCATTCACAATAATAATTGAACATAACAATTATCGATATTTAAAAAGTGTTGAATTGTGAATTAGCTAATTTGACTAGCATACCTTTAGGGTCTTTATTAAATGAAAAAATAAAATTTCTTAGAATTTGCACTCGTATTTCGAGTGCTGGAATCTTGTGGTTTTTATTCACAACTTTTTAAAAAACGGTTTTAGATAAATGGGGTCTTCACGTAAATATAAAGTTTTTTAGTAGAATATGATAGCAGACATAACTCAAATCGTCGAAAATCATGCATTCGAGGAGAATAACTGTTTATATAAATGTAATGGGGCCTCAATACGACTTAGGTCATTATGTTTTCGTTAATAACTTTTTAAGCAAACAGTGTCAGAGGTATGGAGATTTCACATAAATACAAAGTGTTGTTAGTAGAATATGATAGTTAGCATAACTCAAATCGTTCTTAAGTTGACGTAGGCGGTTATCGCTTGTGACCACAGATATATCCAGTAATTTTCAGAATAAACAACCGATTGCTACCATTTCTTAAGAATTTTTATACAGCTGTACCATAGAAAAATCTTTTTCAATGGTTTCATGCATAACCAATGTTTACAAGTAATGTTTATAAACAATGTTTCGAACAATGTTTTAAAACAATGTTTATAAACAAAGTATACAAACAATATTTTTTAACAATGTTTTTACATAAATTACATATACATGAAACCATAAAAAAAATTGATTTTTATATGGTACATTCTTCTTGATTCATTCTAAGGTCGAACTAATTGGATGTAAAAAGAAAAAAGCATAAACCGTATTTGTAATCATACTTTTTTTAATCGTATTTTTTTTTTTGCCTGCAAATATGAAGAAATTCATATTGCAATATTTATATGGGGACTAGGTCGAAAAATGAACCAATCCTAACCATATTTGGTAAAGTTACTTATTTCTTGCAAAAATATATACAAACCAAATTTGAGAAAAATCTATGCCATAGTGTTGTTTTTGATCGGTTTAAGTGAAGATCGGAAAGCTGCATTATATGGGCGCTATGACTAGGAACTGTCATATACGGTTTTTTTCGACTACTGACTAATAGATATAATAAACACACACAATCCAAATTTGACCGAGATCTATATGGTAATTTAAGTCGATCTCACAGGAGACATTTGTATGGGGCTAGGTCTGAGCATGCACCGTTTTTCAGCAATTTCAACAGAGTTCGGTGTATGACTGATAAAAGCTTATATACCAAATTTCGTCAAAATATGTTCGTATTTGCGACCTGTAGTTGATTACGAGTTTTATATGGATGCAGACTTCGATTATTTGGCTTTTTATATTATTTTTTTGGAATTACTTAATTGGAATTTAAAGGTAGATTTGGTAGCGGCATTAATAATAATCATGGCTTCAACTTGTATAGAAAAATACATTTAAAATTAAACTAATCCCTAAATGGACATTGAAGTTTATATATTATGTATATAAAATACATAATATGTAACACAATAATTTATGTAATTCGCATGCATGTTAACGACATTAAAAACTATGCAAAAATTTATGTTGGAATGAAAATAATGAAAAAATTTTATGTTTAATAATGATTTAATTTCATTGCAAGCACTAAAAAGTGTGTTTATATTAGCAGAGCCAAACCCTCGAAATTCGAGTACAAATTCTAGGAAATTTGATTTTTTTAATTCATAAATAATTTTATAGAAGCCTAAAAGTATGCTAATCAATTTTAGACAATTCACAGTTCAACACAAATTTAATAATCACATACACAACATTATATAGTTTTTTATTTGAGAAATAAATATGTGTTTTTACTCAAAAAAAATTCACCAGATGGCCCAAATCTGTGGATATGGTGAACATCTGTAAAGATATATCTTCCAAATGTTATATTTTTTGTCAAAATAGGTTGGTAATTGAAGATTTAGAATATATCACAAGACATCGCCTTGCCTATTAATATTATCTATATTAATTGAATTAATACAATTTTAGATTTAATTTGAAATAACATTTCATTAAAGATTAGAGATCAAATTTAATTTTCGATTTTATATAAAATTATTGTTATAGAAATATATGTGGGATCAAGAGCCTTGTTTTCTTTTAATTTTAATAGATTTTTTTTTTTTAATTTCACACGAACCTCATAGCTTCATATATTAAACGTAAGCAGACAAATACCTTGACGTTAAACGTTTTCGTTGTTGGTTCGCTATCAACACTGCGTGCGAAAAATAATCATTCACAAGGGACTGATGTTGCAACAATTAGTAATATCCTTGTTGCACCCTTCCGAATTTATAGATATTCTGATTTCATAACTCGCCATGTCAAAAATGGGTTAGAGTTTCACTTACGACTTACAATCATGCTTATTATAAATTGGCGTAATTCATTAAGAATTCCGCCATCTGCATAAACTAATTGGTTTATATTACTGTTGTCTAAAAAAAATACCAAATATCATTGAAGACTGTCTCCACGACATCAATACATACCACCTCTTCCCAGTCTTTTACTACAGAATTATGTATTTTTTAAATTTCGATCTTTACGATTTCACTTGCAAAATTTAAAATGGCATTTAAAGTTTTTTTTTTTTTAATTTTACCAATATCTTTTTTTTCAGCTTAGGGTATAATCTTTACCAATGTATGAAATAATGCGTGCCCCTTCTTGAATGTTTTAAAAGCATACTTTTTTTGGAAGCGAGGGTCTAAAAGAGTCACCGCAGCATATATTTTAGCCGATTCAATATAGTAAAATTTTTTTGATGACTTCCAAATTCACAACTTAAAAAAAAATATACTTCTAATCCATATGCCATTGAAAAAGTTAAAAATAGGAAAGCAAAAGTGGACCTTTCGACTTTTTCATCCGAAGAAAGTCGGCTCTCAAAAAGCCGGAAAAAGTCAATTAGTAGATTAGTCGATTTAGAGAACCCTACGGGTCGGTGACTCGACCCGAAACAGTTGTATAACTTGTCTTTTATAAACAAATATTATTTCCTCTATTTAAAGCAAACCATTTTGTCTTGAGCCTGATTAATTTCTAATGCAATCATTAAAATGACAAATAATTTATAATATTAATAGGCTAGGCGATTTCTTGTGACTGATGTTTTGTTCTACCGTTTTATCCCAATTTTGACCAAAAGTATATTATTTGAAAGGTTTTTCTTTTTAGCCGTTTTGCAGATTTACAGATTTTTAAATTTTTTCTTTTATTTTGAGTAAATTGCATTTAAAGTTGCTACTAACACATACATAAAATTATACAATGCAATGTGTGTGTTTATTAAATTTATTAATGTGTTTGTAATAAAAAAATGAGTTTGTTGTTTTTTGTTGATTTGTGAATTGGCTATAACTGATTAGCATACTTTTAGGGTTTTTATTTAATGAAAAAATAAAATTTCCTAGAATTAGCACTCGAATTTCGAGGGCTGGAATCTGCTAGTTTTTATTTTAATTTTTTTAAAAATATAGAAACAAACTAATCAATTACAACATAACAATGAAGGCTGAAATGTCATAAACCGGTCTGATTAAGAATGCAGAGTACCACTACCACTCACCATTAAATATAAAGTACATTAAATTTTTTTCCAGTGTACTAGCACGTCAACACATTCGCACACAATTTCCCTGTCAACTTCATTCATGGTTAATTTGACTAAATTCAGTTTGATATAGCGAACCATAACGAAAACATGGCAAACTTTGCTACACGAAAGGATTTAAATAGTAAAACAAAATTTTTCCTAGCGATTATTTTTGCCATCTACTACACCGGTCGTTTACTGGGTATTATAAGCTTTTCATGCAACTTTAAGAGGCTGCGTGTTAAGGATTCTTGGTACATCTGTTTGTACAGTGGATTTGTGCTATTAATCGTTCTCGCGTATATGCCATTTGCCATGTATTTCCTCTATACACATATGACATTTCTACGGCAAAATGTACTCCTGACATATGTGGGCTACTTGCGTTATGCTATAATGGGGCTCTGTGCCTCTGCTACGCTCTATATGCAATTGCAGAATCATAATGCAATAATGGGATGTTTTAAGAAATTACTACAATATGGCCATATTTTAGAGGGAAATATTAATAACCATATAAATGGTCGAGTTGTTTATAAAATGTTGGCAAAATGCTTAGCTCTTATATCACAATTTTCTTGGATTACATTTTTAATAAAACATGATCGTGCACTCGAAAATTTTTGGTTTCTGATAACGCTGTTATATGTGGAATATTGTCATTTGATTTTAATAATTACTTTGAATGTATTATATTATGCCATGATGATGATATCATTAATTACCCAAGAATTAAATCAGAAATTATATCAGATTCTCGTACAACTGCAACGGGTAACATATCATCGTACTGGCCACCATCGGTCACAAATGCAACGTTTGTGTCATCAATTACAGTACGTTATGCATCATCATCTCGAAATATACAAATTGAGTTCTCATATTTTACGTTTGTATATTTTACAAGTATTGAGTTTTTTAACATTTGTCATAATTGAATGTCTAACACTAATTTTTGGCATGTACTTTGTGGCAGTTGATGTATGGAGCCTGATTTCAAATAAAACCGAGGCTCTTGGTGGTGTTGATCACAATGACAGCAAACCTCCCAGTATCATCAATCCTTATGGTGTTGTATATGTGTCTGCTTTAATATTGGATATGCTTTTAATATTGCTGATGATTGATGAAATGCGCACGAATTTCGTGAAAACGCGTTATATATTCTCCAACTGTATTTGGTTGAAATCGTTAATGGCATCATCGAATCGCTTGCTGGATTTTCAAGTAAGTTCTGAGGGTTCAAAAAAAAAAAATATATGTGGGCATATTTAGCAGAAAATGCAGAAGCAAATGGCAGAAATATATTTGCCCGTGATTATTCAATTTTAATTTATGTGATCACTTTTATAATTATGGGTTTACTCCATGAGTCCATCGCGATTCTGATACTATGGACCAAAACAAGTATATTTGCTAAAGGAACCATACCTTTAAAATCATTTTCGAGCCTGCTAAATTACAAATTATATAGATTTCATTCCATTTAAGTCAAAAAATTCGTTTTTATACCCTATACCACTATGTGGTTTGACCTAGACCCATCTTTAATTATACCGATCGAATCAGAATCACTTTCTGAGTTGATTTAACAATGTCCGTCCGTCCGTCCGTCTGTGTGCCCATGTAAAGCTTGTAATCAAACTGCAGGTCGCAAATATGAATATATTTTTATGAAATTTGGTATATAAGCTTTTATCAGCCATGGGATGAACGCTATTGAAATTGGTGAGAATCGGTCCATGTTCAGACCTAGCCCCATACAAATTACCCATATGAAATCGACATAAATTGCCATGAGATCCAAATTGTCATATAGATCTTACTCAAATTGGGTTTGTATGCGTTCATTACATCCACTAATGAGTAGTCCAAAAATGATCCCTTTGACCCCATATAGAGCTGCTTCCCGATCTTCACTTAAATCTATTAAAAAACAAAAATATTGCACTGATTCTTCTCAAATTTTGTTTGTCCATATTTTTGTAAAATGCAAGAGACTTTACCAAACATGATCAGGATCGGTCCATTTTTGGACCTAGTCCCTTTATAGATATAGCATCCGATATGAACTTTTTCATATCTGCAGCCAAAAAAAATTAATAAAAATCCCACTCAAATTTGGTTTTTGCTTATTTTCAATGTCCAGTCAGTTGGGCCTAAGAGATAGGGTTTCTAAACGCATGGTATAGGGTATCGTATAGTCGGTCTAGACCGACTATAATTTTCTTACTTGTTTATATTTGTTCATTCAAAGAGTAAATAAAAAAACGGATTTTTTAACTTAAACTGATTGAAATTGATACAGGCTGTATATGGGTACCACACATAATTTTCAGCGCTTAATATTTTGGAATATTTTAAATATGGGAAAGTCAAAGATTCGTCGATTTGTGCAATAATTTCATAAATTTTCCCCAAAAAGGTGAAAAAATCCACAAAAATTCACGAAACGCCCCCTCGCGGCTGTTAAAAATAAAAACAAAATGTGAAAAATGGATTATTATTATTATTAATTAATATATTAATAGGCTAGGCGATTTCTTGTGACCGATGTTTGGTTCTACCATTTTATTCCGATTTTGACCAAACGTATATTATTTTAAAGGTATTTCTTTTTAGCCGTTTCGCAGATTTACAGATTTTTAAATTTTTCCCTTTATTTTGAGTAAACTGCATTCAAAGTTGCTTCTAACACATACATAAAATTACGCGTATACAGTTTAATTAAATTTGTTAATGTGTTTGTAATAAAAATGAGTTTGTTTAAATGGTGCGTGGTAAAGAAGAAGAAAGCATATATTTCAAAAATTCATAACTGCACTGTATTCCTAATCGGACCGGTTTCTGGCATTTCAGCCTTCATCAGCGATTTATTGAACATTGTGATAATTGTTATGTTTTAATTGAATAGATTGTTTCTATATGAAAATTTTTTCTACTTAGGGCGGCCGTGAGGTTTTGAACCATGAACCTTCACATACACTCGTACTTGCACTTTTTTGGTCAGCGCTTTAACACACTCACCTAAAGTCAGGCCTATGAGCAGTGTGGTTAGATTCAGTTTTCGTACCATACAGCTTTACTTTGTATTAATTTCAGAAGATACAACTCTGTCCAAACAAACAATCGTTATTTTTGAATTTTGAATATTTTTTGCATTTATACTTCTAATGTTTTTTGTGTTGATTTGTGAATTGGCTATAATTGTTTAGCATACTTTTAGGGTCTTTATTTAATGAAAAAATAAAATTTCCTAGATTTTGCGCTCGAATCTCGAAGGCTGGAGTCTGCTAGTAAATCTTACTATCTAAGAGGCCACAAGATATAATCTTTATGCTCCCCAAATTTTAGCAAAATTGGGTCTTGCTGTTGGAAAATGACAAGTCATGATAAGTTATTTCAGTGGACTCGAACATTAATGGAAAAATTTGGCAAAACAACCACCGTTGTCGACCACTCACAAGGCTAAAAAAATAGATTCGCCAGGTATCATATTACATGAACACATGAGTGGCAAAATGTAATTTTTTTTGATGAAAAAATTTAATTTCGACGGAGAGTTTTTATTGGCATGACTTACAAAAGCCAAATGTTCCTAAAATGAGCACAAATCCTGGTGGTGGCAACGTTATTGTGTGGGATGGTTTCAGCTAACTACTTTGGAAAACTAAAACTATGCTTTATTTCAACTAAACATACTAAACTATGCTTTATTTCCGAAACATATGTTGAAATGCTAGAGAGCGATTCCATGCCTGTAGGGAAAAATGATGAAAATTGCATATTAAAGTAATAGGAAAATAAGATGTTTCAAGTATATAATAAATTTTTTTTTTTTTCAAGAATAAAATTTTTCGCATTACTCTGTTTTGATTTTATAAAGCACATGGTCAAGTTTTGAAGAACAATAAGTTCCATTATTTTTCTTTAAATTTTGATTATTACACTTAAAGTTAATACTGTGCTCTGATAAAACAAGTTTTTCTAGATATTGTAAGCACTTTATAAGCATTTTAAAAAGACACTGTTACATGTAACGTGAGTTGCCACAATATGTAAAAGGTTTTTTATGAGATAAATGTCAACAATATAATATTTTCTTACTTATAAGTATAACTAAGCACACGGCAAGTTTTCTTTTAAATATAATTTAAAAATTTTTTTTATCTGTGATAATTAAAATGTTTTACTGATATATCGCACCTGTACCTCTAAAGTGGGTCAACTCAAAATTTTTAAATTTTCACTTTTTGCAAGAAAACGATACACAGTGGTCATATCTATCCACTGTAAAAATCTTACATCGATTTTTCTAGTCTTTCGCAAAAAAAAATACAGTTGTAACCCTATTTGTGTTATAACAGTAGATTCTTTAGAATCCACTAAAAAGACATATTTTGAGTTCCACCCAAAAAACTTGTTATTTTTGATGATCACTGAAAAAATCGCAAAAACAACTACTGTTGTATACTTATTATTCGCAATTCTTTACAATCAAACAACTGTTTTTAAATTTTATAGAAAATATTAACAAAACCGATTTTTACCTCTACTGAAAATTTATAAATTTTGAGTTGACTCGCTTTAGAGGTACAGGTGCGATCTGTGTTAAATGTAAGTTACCTAAGTAAAATGTAAGATTTTATGCTTACAATTGTTGAGAATCAATTTGTTTACATATTTATTGAACCACATGTACTTGTTAATAACAGGGGCCATTATAAGGTTACATAATTAATTAACTAATTATTTTCTAATTAATCTGTGAATGCAACAATGTTTATTTTTGCTTACTTGCATTATATTGATTAAAATTATGTCTATTTTAATTTGTACTTAATTATAACATAACAAGTAAGGAAAAAATTATAGTCTGTCTAGACCGACTATACGATACTCTATACCGTGCGTTTAGAGACCCTATCTCTGAGGCCCAACTAAGTGGATATAGCAAATAAACTTAAACCAAATTTGAGTGGCATTAATTAATTTTGCTGTCTTTGAATATGAAAAAGGTCATATCAGATGCAATATTTTATATGGGAACTAGGTCGAAAAATGGATCGATCCTGACCATATTTGGTAGGGCACTTATTTTTCGCAAATATATATAAATACCAAATTTGAGAAAAATCTGTGCAATATTTTTGTTTTTTTAATAGATTTGAGTAAAGATCGGGAAGCAGTTTTCTACGGGGGCTGTGACTAAGAATTATCATATAGGGTTTATTTTTGGACTACTGATTAATGGGAGTAATAAACATACACAAAACCAAATTTGACCAAGATCAATAGGATAATTAGGATTTTATGACAACTTAAGTCGATTTCATAGGTGCCATTTGCATGGTCTGAATATGCACCGATTTTCACCAATTTCAATGGCGTTCGTGCTTTGGCCAAAAGAAGCTTATATACAAAATTTCATCAAAATATTTTCATATTTGCGACCTGTAGCTTGATAACAAGTTTTACATGGACACACAGACAGGCGGACGGACGCACAAAGGGTTGAAATCGCAAAAAATGGATATTAATTGAAAAATGAAAATTTGTTTTTTTGAAAAATATTTAGTAACCGATTAAAGTATATTAAATTCTACATCACTACTATAAATTTCAATGTCATATGTTTGTTATGGTAACTACCTCAACAATTGTAACTACCCTAATGTTCATTAGTAAGTCCTTGATGGCATTGCTTTAAATAACATAATGTAACCGGTATTATATTAAGAGTAATTGAAGTACATATTATAAGCAACTGTGATGTAGATCCACTTTGTAATAGATATAGACATAATATATTTTTACAATAAAAAGACTTGTCATGGTATATACAATAATGTTGTTTACTTGTCAAGCTGCATTGTATTAAAGTTAAGTAATTTTTGAGCTATTCGCGTACAATAGTGTTAATTGAAAATCGGTATATTTCGACGCTTAATATATAGTTTTTCACATGTCAAAAGCAATACTTTTACTATGGAATCTTCAACCTCAGGTATTTTAGCGATGTTCTAAGAATAATTGTGTTAACAAAAGTTGTGTAGAAATATTTATAAAAAATTTTTTTAAATGTGTCTAAATTATGGCTTTTTTCAAAATATTTGTAAATATTTAAATATGAATGGTGTAAGCTGGCGTTAGAATATTATTTTTTTAAGAAACTACAGTTCCTAGGCTTTCATATTCAGTAATAACATGTTGCGCGTTTTTGCGCGAAATTTTTTTTATTAAATTAATTGTGAAAATAGTCACTCCAGCAAAGACAGTTCTTGTCTTATGTTTGCTTTGTCTTCGTTTTCGTTGTTATAATTGTTATTTTTGTATATCGTTGGCAACTGTGTGTTACAATGACAAGAGTGTTACAATGACAAGAGTGTTACAATGACAAGAGTGTGTTGTGTATTGAAACGTGAAGCCCAGGAAGCCCGAAACAAAGATTTTAAAAACTACAGAGAACATTTTTCTCGCAAATGTAGTCGGGAGGATTGCAATCGAGACATATTAAATAGGTTCCTACTAAGTTCAGACCCAATCCTATATGGTAAAACAAAAAAAAAAATTCCACCAACTTCCAAAATCAGTAGTAGCTCTACTAGTTTCGCCTTCAGTTTCGACGAACGTGGCACCAGAAGGCACAAATCATGATATAGATGACGATGATGATTATAACGAGGGCTTTGGATTGGAGTATGATGACTTTGACTTTTTTAAAATAGCAGGTCAGAAACACATGTCTTATAATAAATATATACATATATATAAATACTTATGTATTTTGTAGACATGAAGGAAAAAGCTATTTATATTTTTGAACAAAACGCTCACCAGACACATCCATACACGATCGAACAATTTTAATATCTGCTTTGAGTCCCGAATTTAGTTACATATATGATACAATAATCCCCCTTTCGTCTACGTAATTATATTAAAAATAAATTGATTACTATGTAAAATTTTTATTATATTATTTACAAAAAAAAAAAAAAAAAAAAAAAATCCGACTGAGCTAGAGCAATTTTTTAAAAGGGGGGTTGCACCGTCCTATTCCACCTTGGGTGTAATTCATACTGTACGATCAACATATTTACCAAATCTCATCTTCATACCTTTGACAGTTCATGATATATATCCGTTTTAAGTTTCAGGTTATATGGGCGGTGCAACGGCCCTTTATCCAATCATAACCAAGTATAGGCAAGGACTATTAGCAGGTCAACAGTACAACATTGGGAAGTTTCATGACAATCGGTCTATTACTTTGGCCGCTAGAGCGATTTGTAATAGGGGGAGTGGCACCGCCCACTTTTCCAAAAGATGTGTAGCCTATGTCAGTGAGAGATAACGAAGCATTCTAATAGTGAAAGAATTTTTAAAATCGGATAAGTAGTTCAATTAATCTCCATTTTTTGAGATTTCAACCCACTGTGGGACGGACGGACAATGCTAAATCGACTCAGAAAATGATTCTCAGTCGATCGGTGTAACAAAAGATGGGACTAGGTCAAATATTTTTGGTAGTTACAAATATCAGCACAAAGTCATTATACCCTGACCACACAGTGGTATAGGGTATAAAAAAATTCAAGGTGAATTTTGTAATGTAAGTTACTGTAACGTAAGTTACGCATTAAAACATTATTAAATAAATTTTATATAAAAATATACAATCCTTAAATCTATTAAAAGAAATTGATGAACATGGCAAAAAATGATGTATGTACTTTTAAGCTCAGAAAAGTTTCAATAGAACAGAATTTTGACTTCAAGCCAATTTCAAATATATACCATTCCCTCTTTTTAACATAAGTTACAACACTATTTTTAGCTGTAAATTTTATTAAAATACATCTAAATACATCAACTTTTTTTTTGGAAATTATTTTCCTTTTGATTAGTACTCAAAGAAATAACCCCCTTTAAATATACATATATGTAAAAATGTTTGTTTGCAATAAGGCCCCCATTAACCATAGGGCTAATTGGGCTGCAACCCAGGGGCGCCAATGATCCGAGGGCGCCAAAAAAGCAAGACGATACAATTTTGATTGCTTTTTTATCAATTTAAAAAAAAAATAATATTTACTTTATATTTAACTCAATTTTTTTTAAATAGTCAGTGGGTCAAACCAATAATAAGCTGACGATATGTACTTATATATTTAAAATGTTTTTCCCCGAATTATAATTGGCCGTACCATTCATGTTGCGTAGTGTTTTTTTTTTTTTTCAAATACTGCTTACAATGTTTTTGTTTACAATTTTGGCAAGAGCAGAGCACACATGCTAAAGTATGCTAGTCATTCTTTGCTTTCATATACTTAAACTTTTAAAGATTATCGAAGGAATTATCGAAAATTTGAATAAAAAAATTTTAATATATTTACGTAAAAATATAGTATTTAAATTTTGTTTTAATTTAAGTGAAATATATTTTTTATTCCGTAAAGTGTACTATGAAAAATTAATTTTATATACATTAAAAGTATTATATTCCAGATATTTGCGTAAACATGAATCCGCAAAGGAAAAATATGTCTGGGTATGAAAATCGAAAGATAACTGAAGAAAAAAAAGCTAAAGAAAGTGTATTGTTGACAAAAATTCCATCTTTGAAAAACTATTTTCAAACAATAAATAATTCAACTGGCGATTAATATGATTTGAATAAAAATAAAGAGAGGGAACTTGCTGCAGAGGAAGTACAAGTAATTGAAGCAATCCCAGAGCATTTAGAACTTCTGAACCGTATTTGAATGTGGATAAAGGTAAAGAAAATGTTGAAAAGGAATTAGAACTTGTGATTGTAAATGATAATTTTGACTATCATGATGCTGCAAAATGGGGGGAGATAAACGAAGAGAAAATCAATCTTATTTTAACCAGAGTTCAGAAAAAAACACACACTGAATAAAAAACTCGTACATATATGTAAACAAACATAAATTAGACCAACACACACATATTTTTATTTTCATATCAATTATGTTTGTTTTTAAATTTTCTTCGGTGCCCAACACAACCATGACTGTGTTCGTTTTAATATTTCGTTATTTACACGAACATTTTTGTATCACATACTTTTAGTTTCAATCATATTTAAAGCACACATTTTTGAGTGTTGCTTTATTTGAAGTTCATGTTCTGGTACGTGTAGTGAAAAAAAAAACAGAGAACATGTACAATAAACAGGTTCGAGTTCAGTTATATTTTAAGTCGTGTTGTGGCTCGTGTAGTAAGAAAAAACAGAACATGTACAATAAACAGGTTCGAGTTCAGTTATATTTTAAGTCGTGTTTAAAATATAACTGAACTCGAACCTGTTAAGTCGTGTTTAAAATATAACTGAACTCGAACCTGTTTATTGTACATGTTCTGTTTTTCCTCACTACACGAGCCACAACACGACTTAAAATATAACTGAACTCGAACCTTTTTATTGTACATGTTCTGTGTTTTTTTTTTTTTAGTACACGTACCAGAACATGAACTTCAAATAAAGCAACACTCAAAAATGTGTGCTTTATGTGTGATTGAAACAAAAAGTATGTGATACAAAAATGTTCGTGTAAATAACGAAATATTAAAACGAACACAGTCATGGTTGTGTTGGGCACCGTAGAAAATTTAGAAACGCACTTAATTGATATGAAAATAAAGATATGTGTTGGCTGCTTTTGAACAGAACATTGTGTGTTTCATGTGTGTATTTTCTGAACCTTGATTTTAACATATATTGCAGAAATTCAAGTGGATGTTCATAAACTAGATTTCAGTTTATCAAAAATAACATATACAACGCAAAATAAATTCGCCACTGCGTCAATATTTTATAGAATACTATTAAGTGGAAAAAGTGAAAAACGAAACTGGCTTTTATATTCGCAATCAATTGGAAAAGTGTTTTGTTGTCTTGCAAATTATTTGATATATCACCTAGTAATAATTTCATTAGTGGACTTAATGATTGGAAACATGTCGAAATGATTACACAGCATGAAAACTCTGCCCAACATCAAAAAAATACCCCAATATATGTAAATCGAGTTAATAGTCAACGAGACTATTTTAAAAATATTGACATAATACCGACTACCAAAAATATAAATTATTGGAGAAGTATTTTAGAACGAATTGTAGAAGTAATTAAGTTTTTATCTTCGAGAGGATTGGCTTTTCGTGGCAGCAATAAAGTTATTGGCAATAAAAGTAATGGAAATTATTTGGGATGTATAGAGTTACTAGCAAAATTCGATCCACTGTTACAGCAACATTTACTGGATTTTGGAAATAAAGGAAAAGGGACAGTATCATATTTGTTTGTGATGAATTTATTGAAACTCTAGGTGACAATGTGCGAAGCTCTATTATTGCTGAATTAAAGGAAGCCAAGTATTATTCCATAATAATTGACTCAACGCCCGATATTTCACACTTAGATCAGCTCACAATTGTTGCTAGATATGTAAACACTGCCGGAACTGCAGTAGAGAGATTTTTAACTTTTATTGAAAATGTCGGTCATAAAAGTGAAGAAATGGAAAAATGCGTAATAGAACTGTTACAAAAATACGGAACTGATTTGAAAGATTGTAGGGGGCAATCTTACTATAATGCCTTTAATATGTCAGGAATTTACAGCGGACTTCAGGCACGAATAAAGTCAAAAAATAATGTAACTATTTATGTACCATTCTCTGAATTTTATTGGTGAGTGTGCTGCAGAAAGTTGTTTGGAAGCTACGAAATTATTTTTTTCATCAAAAGTATATATAATTTTTTTCTGGTTCAACTAGCCGTTGGGAAATATTGAAACGTCGCTTATCTGTGAAATGTAACACGCCAAAAACACTGAGCAACACTCGATGGTCAGCACATGCTGAATCAGTTCATGCTTTAGTTGTCGGATATGAATACTTTAAGCGTGCTCTCAATGATATATCTACAGATTTAACACATAAATGTTCCATTAGAATTGAAGCAGAAGGTTTGGAAAAACAGTTTAATTCTCTCGAAACTGGTTTTATGCTTTCATTTTGGAATGATATTCTGGAAACTATGAATAAAATTAATTTTAGCCTCCAGAAAGTTGAAATTGATATTGAAACAGTAGTCAAATTATACAGTTCTTTGGAAGCATATATTGAAGAACGTCGCAATATAGATTCATTAAACTATTACAAAAAGAAAGGAGGAGAGCTATCGGGATGTTCTGAATTTAAAACAGTAAGAATTGTTAAACGAAAAAAGCAGTTTGATTAAGAGGCATCAGCCAACACACAATTTGATAAAAATAGTCACTTTCGTATAAATATTTTTTATGTTATTATTGATAAACTTTTGGCAGAAATAAAAAACGGAAATCTGCATATGATGGCATTGCCACAAAATTTGGAGTTTTAATGAATTTAAACAGTTTAGATGAAAACATGATACGAGAAAAAGCAACTATTTTATATAAAGATTACCCAGATGATCTTGAAATTGGTCTAATCGAGGAATGTTTACATTTTAAACACGTAAATTTAATATCCGACAAATTAACGGCATTATCCAAATCTGAGCAAATTTTAAAAACAATAATTGAATCGCAAGTTGAATCCACTTTTATCAATATAACAACAGCTCTACGGATATATTTAAGTATCGCCTGCACACATTGTAGTGAAGAAAGATCATTTTCAACTCTCAAGCAAATAAAAAATCATTTGAGGTCATCGTTAGGACAACACTAATTAAATAATTTAAGTATTTTATCAATAGAAACGGATGGCCTAGAGAAACTAGATAGTAAGGAAATTATAGAAAAAAGGAATATTTAAATTAAAAATTAATATTTAATGCAAATTAATATATAACTGATCAAGGCCAGATTATTTCCTTATTATGAGTTGATATAATAAGTATCTATTTTTTAAACTCAGTTTGTCAGGAATGAAATGACGATCGTTTCGTGGATTTTCTAAACAAAACACTTTCAAAATATTTCTATTTATTAATTTTTTATAATAAAACTTTGTATAAAAGGGCGACAAATTTTATTTAGCCCAGGGCGCTCACATTTCTTAATAAGGCCCTGTTTGCAATGAGGCACCGAATACCAAAAAATATGTCTAAAAATAACATAAGTTACCATGGAAGAAAATTTGGAGCAAAATTTTCTTTATCAGCAGGACAACGTGAGCATTCACATATCTAAGGCTTCAATACCAATTTTAGACTGGCCATACTTGAAGCCAATAGAAAACGTCTGGAGAATATTGTCGAGGACAGTTTATGACAGTATGCGTAGCTAGACGTTAAAATTGATACCATCAGGATCTTGACAGATTCAATACCTAACAGACTATTTGATGTCATAATAAATAAAGGAGGAATAACAAAATATTAAAGCTAAAATACAATAAAAAACAAGTAAGATACCCTATACCATGCGTGTAGAGACCCTATCTCTTAGGCCCAACTAATTGGATATAGAAAATAAGCATAAACCAAATTTGAGTGGCATTTTTATTAATTTTTTTGGCTGCAGATATGAAAAAGTTCATACTAGATGATATGTCTATATGGGGACTAGGTCCAAAAATTGACCGATCCTGACCATGGTTGGTAAAGTCTCTTGTATTTCGCGAAAATATATACAAACAAAATTTGAGATGAATCAGTGCAATATTTTTGTTTTTTGATAGATTTAAGCGAAGATCGGGAAGCAGCTCTATATGATGCCTATGACTAAGAGTTGTCCCATAGGGATCGTTTTTGGACTATTCATTAATGGATGTAATAAACACATACAAACCGAATTTAACTAAGATCTACACGACAATTTGGAACTTATAGCAATTTATGTCGATTTTATAGGGGGCTAGGTCTGAACATGGATCGATTCTCACCAATTTCAATAGCGTTCATCCCATGGGCGATAAAAGCTCATATACCAAATTTCATCAAAATAAACTCATATTTGCGACCTGCAGTTTGATTACAAGGTTTACATGGACACACAGACGGACGGACGGACGGACGGACATTGTTAAATCAACTCAAAAAGTGATTCTGATTCGATCGATATAATAAAAGATGGGTCTAGGTCAAATATTTTTGGTTGTTACAAACAGCAGCACAAAGTCATTATACCCAAACCACATAGTGGTATAGGGTATAAAAATTATATAAAAATTTCGCTTTACTGTTCTTTATTTCTAACATTTTTTTAACAAATACTGCTAGATAAAAATAAAATATAAATGTATAAAAATTATTTCTAATAACAGCAAATAAATTGTTTTAAAATCTTTTATTGCATCAAAAGTTACAAAAAATATATACGTTTAAGTAAATTTCGCTTACTGTATTAGCATCGTTTGAGCCCTAACGTAATGATTAAATAAATTTTATGACCTGTGCTATAACAGGGCGACCACAATTGAGATTTAAACAATCCAATAGCTTTGAAGATTTTTTAAATACTTTTTTATGTAAAACTCCTTTTTTCTTTCATTGCCAATCTAATAAATTTTCTATTCGTCCATGTATATTGATTATTATGTAGAACTTAACTGAAAACTAATTGATTTCCTTTTTCCACTTTTTCCTCAATTTGTTTCATTACAGCTTTCACACTTCAACCTTTATTTATTGCATCTTCAACCTTGCTTATCGTATACAGCTTTTGGACTTTTTACATTTGATAAAACTTTAATTTTAAGTTTATTGCAAACTATTTTCTTAAATTTAATCATTTTAATACAGTTTGATCTAATGCATTAAATATAATTGTGATTTAAAAAGTTTTTTTTTTAACTAAAGAACGATAAATGTAAATAAATTGTTTAAGGGCCGTATGCAAAAAAATTAAAGTGTACTTTAGGTAGACTTTATTGTATATTTTTCATAAAAAATTTGTTGATAAAGTCTACTTGAAGTACACTCTAATTGTTTTGCATACGGCCCTTAATGTTTAAAGACATACGTAAGTATGTAAAATTAAATCTATACTAATATAATAAAAAGGTAATGTGTGTTTGTTTGTTTGTTTGTTTGTTTGTAAGAAGTAATCTCCGTAATGCATGAAACACATAGACGACAGCGGCTACACGAACACACGACTGCAAATGCTGCTGGCTGCAATTGTAGTCGTGTAGTCAGCTACTTAATTTTTTTTGAAACGACAGCAACATATAACAACAATATAAACAGCTGTTTTTATACAAAAGCATTTTTATTTCAGTAGTGCCAATTATATTTATACCCTATACCACTATGTGGTTTGGGTACAATGACTTTGTGCTGCTGTTTGTAACAACCAAAAATATTTGACCTAGACCCATCTTTAATTATACCGATCGAATCAGAATCACTTTCTGAGTTGATTTAACAATGTCCGTCCGTCCGTCCGTCCGTCCGTCCGTCTGTGTGTCCATGTAAACCTTGTAATCAAACTGCAGGTCGCAAATATGAATATATTTTGATAAAATTTGGTATATAAGCTTTTATCGGCCATGGGATGAACGCTATTGAAATTGGTGAGAATCGGTCCATGTTCAGACCTAGCCCCCATACAAATTACCCCTATGAAATCGACATAAATTGTCATAAGATCCAAATTGTCATATAGATCTTACTCAAATTGGGTTTATATGCGTTCATTACATCCATTAATGAGTAGTCCAAAAATGATCCCTTGGGCCCCATATAGAGCTGCTTCCCGATTTTCACTTAAATCTATTAAAAAAACAAAAATATTGCACTGATTCTTCTCAAATTTTGGTTGTATATATTTTTGCAAAATACAAGAGACTTTACCAAACATGATCAGGATCGGTCCATTTTTGGACCTAGTCCCCATATAGATATAGCATCCGATATGAACTTTTTCATATCTGCAGCCAAAAAAATTAATAAAAATCCCACTCAAATTTGGTTTTTGCTTATTTTCTGTGTCCAGTTAGTTGGGCCTAAGAGATAGGGTTTCTAAACGCATGGTATAGGGTATCATATAGTCGGTCTAGACCGACTAAAATTTTCTTACTTGTTTTTTTCTACTTTATTAAAATAGAAAAACATGCATGATTCTATATAAACTTGACTTAAATATACAAATACTTATTTATAATACATTATTATAACGTAAAAGTAAATAAATAAATATACTTAACCCCTTTTGATTATTAATGGGATTATTATAGCATTTCATTTTGCGATTAATTTTTTCAACAAAATAAAATATTTCATAGCACTAATATCTTTTACATATTTTGTTATATTGTCAACACTATTTTTGTTTTGTAGCCAACAAAAATAGAAAATAGCCTAAGTTGAATACAGCAGCAAAAGTGGTCGTGTAGTCGTGTAGCTGTGTTGGTGTCAAAATAATCGTTTTCATATAAACGTGAGTATTTTATTTTTGACAGGCTGTAGTCGTGTAGCCGCAGTCGTTTATGTGTTTCATGCATTACTGCTCCTCTGATTTTAAAAATGTTGGTTCAAATATATTGAATGGTTTTTACGGATGGACATATGCTATAAAATCTTTTCATATTTTTAGTGGGCGTGGAACCTCCCATACAAAGTGTACTTCTAATATCTTATATATTGAGTAAGCGACAGAGAAAACTGCAATTTTGTCTGAGGCCATCTTTTACTAATTTGAGTAGTCGGGTCGGTAACGGACCAATGGTTATGGCACCTCACATACAAAGTAAATATATAATATCATATATCAAGAATACTTTAAAAGTGAGAGCCTTGTTACTTTGTGTGAGCCCATAGCTTATTTATGTGATTAGTCGAACAATAGCGGGCGTAGCACCGCCCTTACAAAGTAAATATATAATATCATATAACTGCTGTATTATAAAAGTGAAAGCCTCGACACTTGGCACGAGTCCATCAGCTACTAATGTGAGTAGTTTGATAAAAGTGGACATTATGGGGTTAGTGGGCGTGGCACCTCCTATGAAAATATGAAATACTACGAAAGCGGCAGTCTTGAAACTTTTGACAAGTACATTAGCTATCAATGTGAGTAGTCGTGGAAAATATGGGCAGAATCGCCAAATTCAAAAACACCAAAATTTAAAATCGCCAAAATCAAAAATCGGCAAAACCGAAAATTGTGAAAAATAAAAATCGCCAAAAAAACAAAAATCTTCAAAATTAAATGAAAAACCAAAAATCGCTAAAATCAAAAATCGTCAAAATCAAAAATCGCTGAAACAAAAATCGCTAAAATGAAAAATTGCCAAATGATATTCTCAATTCACGGCCAATAGCGAAGTGTTGCCAGATTTAATTTAGAAAATCCATGTTCTTCTCATGGGCAGCTATATATACCTTGCTTCAGAATAGCAACGAAAAATTTGATAATTGTTGCACCGAATGGAAAAACAAAAAATATTGTATATCAGCAAGTATTGAAATAAAAAAAATACAAAAAACAAATAAAATAAAATATTTTAATTACGCAATACAAAATTATAGGAAAAATTAATTGTGAAATAAAACATGTCAATGAGTCTCGGTAAGTCGTAGTTAATCAAAAAACTGAACTCACTTTTAAACAGATTTTGATTAGGTTATAAGAGCAAAAATTCAGTTCATATTAAAAATATATTAATGCCGTTTTCTTTTCTGACAAAAAATGTCGCTTTTTATTTGCACTTTTTTCGAAAAGTCTATTTTACATCAATCGAAAGGTGTCATAAAATGCAAAAAAAAAAATTGTGATTATTATTCTCTTTGAAGCCATAGGGTGAAAAACTTCAAAAAAGGGAAACAATGGGGAATTATTCTCAAAGAAGTCAATGGCTGCAATTTTTTGCAATTTACGAGGGCTCGACTTTGAAATCTTTCTAATGGTGTATAAGATAAGGTTGCTCTTTATTCAGAATATATAAAAAAATAAACTTTTCGGAAAAAGTGCAAATAAAATGCGACAGTTTTTTTTTTTTCAGAAAAGAAAACGCCTTAAGCTTGCACATTTGTATCGTAGGTGCATGGCATTTTAATTTATAATGCCTGTTTAGGTGTTGTTGTACACAGAAAAAAATCGCAAAAGTCATTAAATAATTAAAAAAACTAGCAGATTCCAGCTCTCGAAATTCGAGTGCAATTTCTAGGCAGCTTTATTTTTCAACTTAGCCAATTCACAAACCAATACTTTTATGGTTTATTATTATTGTGAATGAAGATAACAAACTCATTAATAAACACATCAACAAAATTAATAAAACACACATAGCATATATGTATATAATTTTATGTATGTGTTAGTACTCGTAGCAACTTTAAATGCAATTTACTCAAAATAAAGGAAAAAATTAAAAAATTTCTAAATGTGGAAAACGGTTAAAAAGGAATACCTTTAAAATAATATACGCTTGGTCAAATTCGGGATAAAACGGTAGAACAAAGCAATGGCCACAAGAAATCGCCTTGCCTATTAATATTATAGATTATGGCACTCGAATAAAATGTGCAACCATTTTGCTACCCTCTAAGTTAGCTCTTTCCAAAGTGTGTGAATCCGTTGTCGGATTCATATTTATTGCTACTTATACTTATAATTTAACGCTATTGTGAGTATGAGTATATCATTATATACTACTCACTCACTCACAGATGATCTATACTCACTTATACTTAAAATTTCATGAGTCACTATGGGTAGCGAAAAAACGATTCATTACTGATCTCTGACGATGATATCATTAATACTTGTTGTTTAAAAAAAAAATTATATATTAATAATTTTAATTGAAAAAAAAAAATATTTATTATATTAACAAAATGGGTTGTTGATGCATTTTGAATTAAAACATTTATTTTATTGACAAAAATGTTATGTAATAATATATTAATATTTATCGTAATTTTTTTCAGTGTACGTATATTTTAGTTATTAGTTAAAACCATCCATGTGGTTTAGCACCTTCTTTAATTTTGAAGTCAACCACCGTAAATAAAGTGCAGTACATTATTTTAGCCCAATATACGGGCGTGTTGGGAAAAATTTAAAATTTTAGGATTTTCTCATGATTTAATTTATATATTAATAACAGGTTTTTAAGTACATATGAACTTAAAATGGCGATAAATTTCTTACATGCATTCATCATTTAACGAATTGCAACTAAATATCTTAATTAAAAGTTTTATCCTAAGGACGTTGATGACTAGGCAGAATATAATGTAAAACTTTAAACACATACAATATTAATTAGCTCACAACACAAATTTCATTAAAAACACAAATATCAGTTATTAATTTCAAAAATTAAACTTTCATTATTATTATTTATTTTTTTCTGATTACTATTTATGCTGACTACCATGCATATGCTTGCAAAATTGTCATAAACTTTGTGTGTACGATGATAAATGAGTAATTAAATTAATATTTCAACAAGCCATATATAAACATTTTATGAATGATTGTATGTGTGTGTGCGTGAGCATGGCTGTTTCTATGTAGTATGAATGTGTGCGATATAATATATGAGCAGCAGTTAATGTTATTATGAATCGTTTCGTTATAGTTATTTACAAACATTAGAGGTATAACTTCACTTAGTTATTGTAATCAAATATTAGGAAAATTATTATTATTATTATTACTCTATCATTCTTGGACCTAGTCCATAATAACATTTATTTACTATTATGATCTAAATCTGTTAACGATAATATGGTTAATGAATTTATAAGACCAGGCCTGATTAGAATTATTCGAGTAATAGATGATATAAAAAAAAATAATCATGTGAGTCCGATCACAGGGGAGATGTGTAAACATCTGGTAATAAATAAAATGCAGAAAACAGCGACAAAAAGGTTATTTCATATAATAATTTTTTCACCAAACAATCATAAGTCATACCGATTTGTCTTAATGGTCACATCTTACGCGTAAGATGAGACTCTCACATGTACGCTGTTTTTGTGAATGAAAATTGTGAAATAGAAATTTACCCCCCTGCGCGTATAGATGTTTACACATCAAAAACTCATACATCATATAAAATCATAAAAATAAAAATTGTGATTTTCTTCTAGCAAAAAAGCCGACTAATTTGTGTCGATTAATCGAATAACTTTATATGCGTTTAAACGAAACAAAATTAATCATTTTACTGTAATAGGCAGGCATGTGTTAATAATAAAATTTAAAATAACATTTAGGGCCATTATCACAACTTGCCAATAGCTAAAGTTAGGATGGTTTCGGGCAGATTATTAGTTTTTCGTTTTTACAACTGAACTTTAAGCTAAAAGTGACCGATAAGCTAAAGGGAAGATATAGTTACCTTTAACTTTTAACGTAAGGTTTATGTATTTAATGTTGCCACATTTTCTGATCTTTGAAGAAGAAATTCACACCAAATTAGTTTTGGAAATAAATTTATTTGCATATACTTAAATATATGCTTACATAGTTTTTAAAAAGTTTTATTACACATTTACAACAATTATGCTACTTATAATAAAGGTTTTTAGTTTTTATTCTGTTGTTTGCTTGCTGGCAAACAAAAGAACGTTGCCACTACGTATTTTGTAAAGCAATTCATTTGGTCAAAAGTAATCGGTGTTTCCTTTGGTGTTGCCACAATATCAAAAATATTAATTTTATTTTACTGGGAAGTTGTAATAACGAAATGAAGTTAAAGGTAACTTTATTGCTCACTTTAGCTAAAGTTACCTTTAACTAACATTTACTTTAAAGGTAAGTTGTAATAACACTGTACAACAATTTCAAACTTTTTCCAAAATTACGGGGTTCCGACGATTGATTCTGGTGGAGGAGACCAAAAAAAAATATACGTGTGTCGGCGTTTTGAAAGATCACATCGGAATTTTATTTTAGAACCGGTTAAAATTTCCCAACTCTGGCCTGTTCTTGTAGCATATCGGTATATAAAATTATGTTTTCTTTACATCTGAGGTATAGAGTATGTATGTTCAACAACTTTGTAGAAAATATTATGGCAAATATTTTTGTAGAATATATTAACCCTCTAACTCCCCCTCATAACGGCACTTTTTGGCTTTATTCTAACAAATCGTAAAAAACACCCCGAAAAAGGGGAAGGGCGGGGATGAAATGTTCAACAAAAATATTCACCATAAAATTTTACTATATATGTCAGATCACTTTCTTTTTCGCTCTTCGCAAATCGACACCATTATCGTACAATGTCCAACTGTTATCTGCTATAAAAGACAAAATGCTCTTGCCGTTACATCGTTCTTCTATAGGAAGACATACCTGATGAAAACGTTCACCATGTTCATCAGATTCCGTTGACAACTGATTTTCAAAAAAGTCCATATGTGAGTTCAAAAAGTGGATTTTTGTTGACATGTGGACCCCTAACTTTTCGAACTCTTCTAGCATGGTGTTCGTGTATGTTTGAGCAGAAGGAGATCGACATTTGCCAAGAACATTTGATATAACGTCTTTAATGCTTTTCCATGTAGTCAGTTCATTTGGGGAGAGAATACGATCAAATTCAGCATTTTCAATGAGCTTCCAACAAAAACATCTGTTGGATTGAAGACGCATTTTCAAAATGTAGCCAAATTTTTTTTACTACCTTCTTTAATCTTTGCTTCACTAAGTTTCGGAAAAAATGGCTTCAAAAACTCTAAAGCTGGCCCATTTTTGATTAAAGTTTTTACAAAGTTCTTCACCACACCAAGTTTTATATGTAGTGGTGGCAGAAGTATTTGTTCTGTTGGTACTAGGGGGTGACTGAATGATGTTGTGTTCGCCTAACTTCCAGTGAGCTCTGGACTCCGAACTCTTTTTGGCATACTGGTTGCCACGCCTTCTACTATCCCATTTGCATAAAAAGCATGGATACGTTTCATATCCATTTTTATTATTACAAATTCCCTTGTGGTACATTAAAAAAACACAAAAAAGATCAAACTCCCTTGCTTCAATTTTGAGTGGGAAAAAAGATGATAACAAGAATATGAAGATAAGCAACAAAACTAAGGGCATAGTGACGTAGATACAAAAGTATTCGGTATTTGAGTGTCAAACCTTCTCGTCAGAGATGGAATGACCTACATATGTAAACAATAACTAAATTAACCCTTAATGGGCAATCTTGAATATGATTGGTTTTTGGTGTTTGTGTTAAGTTTTGGGTTTTGGTGTGTTCTGATATATATAGTAAAATTTTATGATGAACATTTTTGTTGAACATTTCATCCCCGCCTTTCCCTTTTTCGGGGTGTTTTTTACGATTTGTTAGAATAAACCAAAAAATGCCGTTATCAGGGGGAGTTAGAGGGTTAATATGTTATACAAAAATATATTCCATAATATTTTCTACAAAGTTGCTGAACATATCCTATACCTCAGATGTAAAGAAAACATAGTTTTATATACCGATATGCTACAAGAACAGGCCAGAGTTGGGAAACTTTAACCGCTTCTAAAATAAATTTCCGATGTGATCTTTCAAAACGCCGACACATGTATATTTTTTTTTGGTCTCCTCCACCAGAATCAATCGTCGGATAACAACAACAACTGACGTTAGATAACAACAACAGCTGACTTTAACAATAGCGACTATCGTTTAAAAAATTTACTGAATACCAAAATCGTTAATTTTGTTGTTTTCTTTTTTTAACGATTCGATTATCGTTAAAAGAAGTTACTGAATCGCGCTACAGAGCTTAAAGGTTAAGCAACTGTACAAAAATGGTTATTAGTATTCAGGTGTACTCAGGCGTAGGATATGAAACATTCAGTACAGCCGAATTTAACACTCTTACTTTTTAATCGTTATTTTTATAATTTTTGCAATAAAAGTATTTTTGAAGTTTTAAGCAACCAAAGTTAAGAAATTTCACAAGTTTAGAGCAACCGATTGAGAAATTGTTAGTTGAAATAAAAATGTCAACATGATGTTTTCGTGCAAGCAAACTGATATAAGTGTTATTTTAGTACTACTCAATCACTCATATCGCACCTGTACCTCTAAAGTCGGTCAACTCAAAATTTACAAATTTTCAGTAGAGGCAAAAAACGTTTTTTTATATCTAATATAAAATTTAAAAACAGTTGTTTCATTGTAAATAATTGCGAATAATAAGTATAGAACAGGAGTTGTTTTTGCGTCTTTTTCAGTGATCATCAAAAATAAAAATTTTTTTGGGTACAACTCAAAATATGTCTTTTTAGTGGATTCTAAAGAAAGTACTCTTATAACACAAAGAGGGTTGAAACTGTAGTTTTTTTTTTGCGAAAGACTAGAAAAATCGACGTAAGATTTTTACAGTGGATAGATATGACCACCGTTTATCGTTTTCTTGCAAAAAGTGAATATTGAATTTTCAGTTGACTCACTTTAGAGATACAAGTGCGATATGTCTCAGCTCCAGTCTTGGTTGCAAAATTATCCCAAAAAAATATATTTCCTTATAAATTATATTTGAGAAAGTTACAACCCTTATGAGATTAAACACACTTACCAACATATAGAAATGTAAATAAACATTAGTTTAAAATGGAGGCCCTTTAACAGATAAATTGGACATTTGTGCATACATTTATAATCGAACACATTGCAGTTATTTAAAAGAAAATTAATTACAATAATGTTTTATTCAATAACATTTATAAATAGAATAGCTGGCTCGTGTGTGTGTCTCTAATGTGTGGACACTAAAATATGGAAATCTATAAAAGCCCTATAACAAATGAAACACGGGTTGTTATCATAAAACCATATTGTTTTTCTGATCAATAATTATGCAAAATGGTACTCAATGAATAATAGTGTCAAAAGAATAATTCTTAAATTTTGTGCTAGAATCCCTTCACAGTTAAAAAATTTAATAGCTCGCCATTAAAAAAAATCTTTGATTTAGACAGTTAATTTGGTGAAGCATTATTGATACAAAAGTAGAAAGCAGGGACAGAAAATAACTGTTATTTTTAAAAATTTACATAAAAAAAGCACACATAAAAAATGATCGTAGAAAATTTTGGTTGTTATCATTATGATACATAGGTGATGTACATGCAAATTTTTGTATGACTTTTAAATTTGTGCCTTTTTTGATAAAAGTCAAAAAATAACTTTTAATTTTGACTTTTATTTTTTAAGGCAAAAATTAAAAGTTACTTTTGACTTTTATTATTTTACTCAAAAGATAAAAGTTATTTTTTAACTTTTAATATTTTAAGGCAAAAATAAAAGTCATGAATTAAATATTGCATAGTAATATGCTAGTTTGGAGCATTGGAGGCAATAAAACTAGCGTATTACTATGCAATATTTAATTCATGACTTTTATTTTTGCTTTAAAATATTAAAAGTTAAAAAATAACTTTTATTTTTTGAGTAAAATAATAAAAGTCAAAAATAACTTTTAATTTCTGCCTTAAAAAATAAAAGTTAAGAAATAACTTTTATTTCTGCCTTAAAAAATATTAAAGTTAAAAGATAACTTTTTTTTCTTGACTTTTTCGATAAAAGTCATAACAGTTACGGTCCCTGGTAGAAAGTAAACATGATTTGGCTGAAAAATATCGATTACAAGACTTGAAAGTTTGATTTTAGCTGAAGTCAAGTTAGTGAACCATTACACAGGGGAACAAAATTGAACTCTTTTGTGTTGATTGGAAGTTTGTATAAATTTTTTACTAATTTGGGGTAGCTGATTTCAAATCTTCACTTGGTTTTTTCTATCGCCTCGACTTTTCACGATATACCGATATTTCCAAAATTAAGGCACTTCCACTACATATATTGGAATAACTTGAAACCGGTTAACCATATTCAGTTAAAAAAAAATCCAAAATTCGCCAACAATATTATTTTGAAGGCGTGCTTACATTGGTTTTAAATTTTCCCGGTAGTTTCAGAGATATCGCTGAAACCGATGTCTTCCAATCGGGATGTAATTTGCACCAAGGTTAGTACTATCGGATAGTAGTTTAGATACAATTTTTCAACACGATTGGTTTTTTGATAGATATCCCACTAGCATCCCAATAAGCGACCAAAAAGCTTCTTAAAGAAAAAACATAAGCTTTCTTTTGAGCAAAAAAAAATTCCTTTTTTGAAAGAAAAGTCAAAAAAATTTTTTGATTTTGCAATAAAGTCAAAAAAAAATTTTTTTTTTTTTTAAATTTTTTTTTCCCCGAAAAACTGAAGAAATAGCTATCTAAAATATTTGGGACAAAATTTGCTAAGAACAATAGATAAAAAGTTACATGAATGAGAAAAAAAACACCTGTTTGGTCAAAATGTTAAATTTTGACCCCCTCTAACTCAGAGAACTCTGGACCGATCTTGTTGAAAAATTGTGACTATACTTCTATTCAATAGGAATAATCTTGGTGCAAATTTCTTCCCGATCGGAAGACATCGGTTTCAAAAGTTGGATGACTTGACATGAAACGCCCCATATATTTGCGACCTGTAGTTTGATTACAAGGTTAACACGGGCACACAGACGGACAGACGGACGGACATCGCTAAATCGATTCAGAAAGTTATTCTAAGTCGATCGGTGTAATAAAAGATGGGTCAATGTCAAATATTTTTGGTAGCTACAAACATCAGCACAAAGTCATTATACCCTGGTACAGGGTATAAAAAATGTATGCACTACTTTCATTATACCATATATCACTATGTGGTTTGAGTATAATGACTTTGTGCTGCTGTTTGTAACTACCAAAAATATTTGACCTAGACCCATTTTTTATTATACCGATCGAATCCGAATCACTATCTGATTCGATTTAACGATGTCCGTCCGTCCGTCTGTGTGTCCATGTAAAGCTTGCAATCAAACTGCAGGACGCAAATATGAATATATTTTGATAAAATTTGGTACATAAGCTTTTATCGGCCATGGGATGAACGCTATTGAAACTGGTGAGAATCGGTCAATGTTCAGACCTAGCCCCCATACAAATGACCCTTATGAAATCAACATAAATTTCCATAAGATCCAAATTATCATATAAATCTTAGTCAGATTGGATTTGTATGTATTTATTATATCAATTAATCAGTAGTCCAAAAATGATCCCTATTGGACAATTCTTGGTCATATGCCCCATATAGAGCTGCTTCCCGATCTTCACTTAAATCTATCAAAAAACAAAAATATTGCACTGATCCTTCTCAAATTTTGTTTGTATATATTTTTGCAAAATACAAGAGACTTTACCAAACATGGTCAGAATCGGTCCATTTTTGGGCCTAGTCCCCATATAGATATAGCATCCAATATGAACTTTTTCATATCTGCAGCCAAAAAAATTAATAAAAATCCCACTCAAATTTGGTTTATGCTTATTTTCTATATCCAGTTTGTTGGGTCTGAGAGATATGGTCTCTAAACGCATGGTATAGGGTATCGTATAGTCGGTCTAGACCGATCATAATTTTCCTACTTGTTTTTTTAAAATAGATTTAAATGAAGATCGGGAACTGACTTTCAGCAATTTAAACAACGTTTGTTCTATGGCTGATAAAAATTTATATATACCAAATTTCTTCGAAACATTTTAATATTTGCCACCTGAAGTTTGATTTAAGGGCTTGCATGGACACGCAGACAGACGGACAAACAGACGAACGGATGGACTTCGCTAAATCGGCCCAGAAAGTTATTCAGAGTCGATCGGTATAATAAAAGGAGGCTCTAGGTCAAATATATATATATGGTAGTTGCAAACATCAACACAAACTCATTATACCCTGAAAAGTGTAAAAAGCGTTTATACAAATAATATATTTAAAAATTAAAAATAAAGAAAATCTTAAAGTATTTAAAAAAAAAATTGCAAAACTAATTGTATATAATTTCACTGTAAGCATTTTGAATCATAATGCCCATATCTAATGGTTTTCCTTTATCGCTACAAACTAATTGCCTTATATGAGGTACAGTAGGTCCTCATCGAATATTAATTTCTTTCCTTATTAGCTGCAAAATAATTGACTTTAACATGTTGTATAAATTTAATAACGAGACTGTATTCAGGGAAATACTAAAAATAAGGTATGAGTAAGAATGCTTTCACTCCTGTTATTAATAATGAAAATTTTAATTGAGTTTCAGTTCATTATTTACTTTTGTATAAATGTATGTATGTGTTCGTTATTATTATTATTATTGATGACTTTTCTCGGAATATTGTAAAAGTCTTCGAATTAATAATATATCATGTACATAAATGAATTTAAATGTGGAAAAGAATATTATGGACGGAATTATTGAATATTGCAGCTTATTGTAATTTCAAGAAGACATGCAAACTTAAAGTAGCAGCCATGAAATGTACATATGTATATGGAAATAGGTATATTTTCTTCACACCATGCACCTTTTCGTATTGATTTTAAAAAATATAACATCTGTATACATAAGTGGACATTGTGCATAAAAAAAAGTAAGCCGATTGGGCTTAAAGACTCAAAAATGCACTAGAAGGAGTTAATTAAATATAGAGTGGAAATATTTAATAACTTTGGCATTTGTCAACCGTAAAATTTTTACCATGTTTCGCTTTACACCAATGCAAGGCGCCGAAATAATGACGCTGCATTATTAAAGTGCATATCATCGATTCTTCGGTTAGTGTCTAATTTTGTTGAGCACGAGACATGCCGTTCATGAATGTTCAAGATGTTACAATGAACTGGTTGAAGCGGTAAGAGAGAATGTTGTTGAGAACCCAAAATAGGTCGTATCGTCATCGCCCTTAGCATTTTGGAATCGGTGGAATCATTTTGCGGTGCATTTTAAAGAATGATTTTCATTTGCTTCCAAGCTGCAGACCGAGTATGTCGCTTGCAATACGGCCAAACAGTCGATCGAATGGTTGATACTGAACCTGACTTTTAAAAGCGAATTTTTATGGATCGACGAGGCCCATTTCACAGTCTGTGGCGGCGCTAACAAGAAAAATTGTCACATTTGAGGATGGAGTATCCACACGAAAAACAAAAAATATCATTGCAGGCCCAAAAAGTGACTGTTAGAGCCAGCGTTTGTGCCAAAACGACCATTGGGCTATTTTTATGTAGAGAAGGCAAAACTGTCGATGGCAAACGATATCAGTGGATGCTGGTTCATTACGTCTGCCCGAATATACATGAAAAAGGTCTGAACAGTTGTTGATTTCAACAAAATGGCACACTGCAAATCAAACAACGCAGTTTCTGCCACCTCTATCAAATATATTAATAAATACCGAAAAAGTCGGTAAATCTGTTAAAATAACCCTCAGATAACTGGGAAAAGAGTTACGAATCTGCTTATTAATGGGTAGAAGGTCGGGAATCTGCTAAATAATGAGAAAAAGATTGATGAATCTGTTAAAATAATGCTAAATAACGGGAAAATTCAAACTCAACGGAATCAAAAACAGTGCTGCCCAGTAAAAAGGGTAGGTAAAAGTGCACTTAGGTTTGTGACTTTGCTAAAAAAAAAAAATAAAAAAAAATAGTGTTGCCAGCCAAAAAACAATATTGCCACCCTAAAAGGGCTCGATGCATCAAAATGTACTAAAAAAGTGGTCTAGAAACCACTCCAAATAAGGTGAATATGGGTGCGAGATTTGCTAAACTTGCTGAATACAGTTGCGCCCTCTGCAATACTACTTGTGTTGACAATTGGAAAATCATCGATGCATCAAAGCGTACTAGAAAAGTGGCCCAGAAACCCCACAAATATACTACTATTGGGCTTATGATGTCAAAAAAAAGGTGAGCTTGTCATGCCATCCAGATCTGACCGCCTACAGGACTTCTTTTTATGGGGTTATGTGAAAATAAAAGTGTACGCCAACAAGCGTATAGATCATTGATAAGCTCGAGGCAAAACTTCGTGCCGAAATCATCGCTATACCGGCCAAGATGTTCGAATGAATTTTGGAAAATGCTGCACAAAAGTTTCACATTTTCCCTGACAAAGAGAGGTGGGAATTTTATTGTCCAATCGACAATAATTTTCTTACACCTTGAATTTTTATGCTGTCTTCTTATCGATCACATTGAATTTAAAACCGGCGTGGTTTTAGATTCTTGAATTCTGTGGTTTGAATTTCAATATTAACGATACTTTCAAGATTTTAATTGAGACTTCGTTATTTCAATAAGAGAAGAAGAAAGCATATATTTCTAAGATTTATAACTACACTTATTCCTTATCGGACCGGTTTCTGGCTTTTCGGCCTTCATCAGCGATTAATTCAACATTGTCATAATTGTTATGTTATAATTGAATAGATTGTTTCTATATGAAATTTTTCTATTTAGGGCGGCCATGAGGTTTGAACCTGCGTCTGTCTCACATACACTCGTACTTGCACTATTTGGTCGTGCGCTTTAACACACTAACCTAAAGTCAAGACTAAGAGCAGTGTGGTTAAGAATAAATTTTCATAGCACACAGCATTTGCTTCGTATTAATCTCAGAAAATACAACTCTGTCCAAACAAACAATCGTTATTTTAGAATTTTTTTAATATTTTGAATATTTATGCATTTATACTTCTAATTTCCACTATTCACAGTTACATTTAGGCTTTTGATAACTCCTGCAATAGGGTTTTACGATGGTGGTTGAGTTAAGAGAATATACTTATGAGGAATAGATTTATTTTTATTTAACCTTTGCATGATATTTCATGGTTCTTTCATAACTCAAAAACAAAAATTACACGTCCTTTGCTTGAAAGTTGGAAACTTTCTTATAACGGGTGATTTTTTTGAGGTTAGGATTTTCATGCATTAGTATTTGACAGATCACGTGGGATTTCAGACATGGTGTCAAAGAGAAAGATGCTCAGTATGCTTTGACATTTCATCATGAATAGACTTACTAACGAGCAACGCTTGCAAATCATTGAATTTTATTACCAAAATCAGTGTTCGGTTCGAAATGTGTTTCGCGCTTTACGTCCGATTTATGGTCTACATAATCGACCAAGTGAGCAAACAATTAATGCGATTGTGACCAAGTTTCGCACTCAGTTTACTTTATTGGACATTAAACCAACCACACGAATGCGTACAGTGCGTACAGAAGAGAATATTGCGTCTGTTTCTGAGAGTGTTACTGAAGACCGTGAAATGTCGATTCGTCGCCGTTCGCAGCAATTGGGTTTGTGTTATTCGACCACATGGAAGATTTTACGCAAAGATCTTGGTGTAAAACCGTATAAAATACAGCTCGTGCAAGAACTGAAGCCGAACGATCTGCCACAACGTCTAATTTTCAGTGAATGGGCCCTAGAAAAGTTGGCAGAAAATCCGCTTTTTTATCGACAAATTTTGTTCAGCGATGAGGCTCATTTCTGGTTGAATGGCTTCGTAAATAAGCAAAATTGCCGTATTTGGAGTGAAGAGCAACCAGAAGCCGTTCAAGAACTGCCCATGCATCCCGAAAAATGCACTGTTTGGTGTGGTTTGTACGCTGGTGGAATCATTGGACCGTATTTTTTCAAAGATGCTGTTGGACGCAACGTTACGGTGAATGGCGATCGCTATCGTTCGATGCTAACAAACTTTTTGTTGCCAAAAATGGAAGAACTGAACTTGGTTGACATGTGGTTTCAACAAGATGGCGCTACATGCCACACAGCTCGCGATTCTATGGCCATTTTGAGGGAAAACTTCGGAGAACAATTCATCTCAAGAAATGGACCGGTAAGTTGGCCACCAAGATCATGCGATTTGACGCCTTTAGACTATTTTTTGTGGGGCTACGTCAAGTCTAAAGTCTACAGAAATAAGCCAGCAACTATTCCAGCTTTGGAAGACAACATTTCCGAAGAAATTCGGGCTATTCCGGCCGAAATGCTCGAAAAAGTTGCCCAAAATTGGACTTTCCGAATGGACCACCTAAGACGCAGCCGCGGTCAACATTTAAATGAAATTATCTTCAAAAAGTAAATGTCATGGACCAATCTAACGTTTCAAATAAAGAACCGATGAGATTTTGCAAATTTTATGCGTTTTTTTTTAAAAAAAAGTTATCAAGCTCTTAAAAAATCACCCGTTATCTAAATTTAACTGCTACATTGTGGTCCCACATCCATTTTTTTTTTTTTTTTTTTTTTTTTTGGCATATATCCTAAAAATATGGTTAGAGCTTAATTTTTGCATAGACCATATAAATAAAACAACAAAAATTCTTATCGGAGCACGCCCACACCCCACTCGCACTAAAAATGAAAAAATAAAATTTCCTAGAATTTGCACTCGAATTTCGAGTGCTGGAATCTGCTACTTATTATTATTATCATTATTAATTTTTTTATTTTTCTTATTACGTTTCATAATATCTTGTGAAGGATTGATCTAATTTTTTTTTATATATGGCGCCGCTATCTGCTAGTCGCCTCGAGCCATGGCCTTACTAGGTCGACCGTAGGACCGGCCCTGTATCAACAGCAACTTTATATAAACTAATCATCTTCTATTGTGATAAAATATTTAACATTAAGACAAAAAAATTGTAAGCAAATTCAAATTCGTTTGACACAACGAATCTGTTTTCTAAATGTAGACAATTATTTTTCCATAGTTGTAATGAAGCTTTTTATAGTTTCTTTTTTTTTGCGTTATATATGAAAATACCAATAATTTTTTTTTTCACTCTACCAAGGATAAAACTACTGTGAGCGTCAAAATAAAGTAAATAGCAACTTTTAATCTTTAAATTGTTTTATAACAAAATTATTATTGACTTACGATAGAAAGTAATATTACAGAGTTTAATACTATACTATTAAGAGATTGACTACTATAAAACATGAAATCAAATCCATTGGGAATATTGCACAAATCTCTCGAAAATTAAAATGCATAGATTTTACGCGTCAAAAAAATTAAACAGTGGTAACACTTACTTACGCTTTTTTATATTTCGGGGAAGAACCTAATCTTTTTGTGACAAATGTGTACTGATCACGTGTTCTATTTTACTAAAAATCATTTGAAGTTGATTTGTACTAATTAAAAATAGCTTAAAAGATGTAAAAGTAAATATTCTCACTATGGGAAAGCAAATATTGGTTTGTACTTGGAAAATATTTTAGACTAAAAAGAAAAATGTAAATTTTTTATGAATAGGCCAAACACCATCAGGTTGAAGATTTAACGAGATCTGGACGCCCAAAGCAGCTTAGTGGTACTGAAGTTAGAGCTGTAGTAAGAAAAGTAAAGACATATTCAGCCTAAAGTGCAGTTATGTTATCAGAAAACATAACGCAGACATCAGGCAAACCAGTAAGTTCGAGTACTGTAAAGAGATCGCTTCACAAAAATGGTCTACATGGAAGGATACCATGCAAGAAATCACACATATCCAAGGCGAAACAGAGCAAGCTAATGAATTTCGATAAAAAGTAGAAAAATGAGGTTCTATCTTAGTGGGAAATCATATTATATACAGATAAGAGGAAATTCGAAATTTTTGGCGCGAAAAGGTTTCCAAAAATGTGGCGTAGTAGGAATGAAACATGCAAAGAAAAGTGTGTTACCAAAACTGTTGTTTACAGTGGGGGTTCAGTTATGTTTTGGGCTATATGGCGGGAACAGGTGTTGGTAATTATGTTTTTATTTACTCCACTTTGAACCTAGCGTCGAGAAATAAGGCATGGCTGGAAATAGGATCTTCCAACAGGACAACGATCTATAGCTTACTTTTAAAATTGTGAAAGAGTGGCTACTGTACCGGACTCCTAAGACACCTGATTCACCGTCGCAGACCCCGGACCTTAACCCAATCGAGCATCTGTGGGTAAATCTTGACTGAAAAATATGTCGAAGGGCTTTTTCAAGCAAGGCAAACTTAAAGATGCCTCAAAAGAAAGAATGGAGCATAATCTCCCCTAATATAACAAAAAAAAAATTGTCGAGTCGCTGCCTAGAAGACTACATAAGGGGCTTAAGGCCAAATGAAAATAAACCAAATATTAAAAAATTTTAAAAGTTTACTTTTTGTACTGAAGTTCTGTTGCTTTTTCTTTGCTGTTTACTTCTTTTTGACGCGTAAAATTTGGTCATTTTCTAAATAAAGTGCATTTATTTCTGTTTTGTAATGCTTTTGTTTAATTTTTTTTATTGAGTTCAGCTATAATTAAATAACTCTTGAAGTCCTTATATTTATTTTTGATTTTGTGTTAATTACTAACTAAGGTGTTTACTTTATTTTGACGCTCACAGTATATTAAATATTGTACAAGTATTTGTGGTTAAAGTTTTACAAAATATACTTTTACAATCAAAGTGGTATTAAAAATTAATTACTTTTATTACTTATATTAAAAGTGTTTTGAAAAAAATTTAAAAAAAAACTAATTCATTATTTAGCTATTTTTATTATTATATTTTTTTTTTTATTTAATAGACATTTATAATCAGCCCTGTTCTTGAAACGTTGTTATTTGAATAAGAGTGAATTTAAAATCGCATGAAATTGAAATTTTGGGTTTCTTGAAAGCACTTTTTTCATTTATTTAATGGAAACATATGTTTGAGTTAAGAACCATATATTTGAGTTAAGAACATATGTTATCTAGAAACCGAGATGCCATATGGTTCTTTGTTCAGTTTCACAAAAAACTTTTAAATATTTTGTGCATGTTTTTTCTTAAGTTTATAGAAAAAGTATAAAGAAAAATATTTTCTTTTAAAATAACAACTTATTTATTCATTTAATTGTTTTTGTTCTTCAATTTCATTCAATTGAATAAAAATTTCCATATTCAAATAAATTGGATTTGACTGGCATCACTACTGTTTCGAACATATGCAAAACAATAAAAATATGTGATTTGATGAAAAAAAATTTTTTTAATTCCTTTATTTGCAATAATTAGTGCATAAAAAAATTTATGTTATAATTGAAAAAATTTTAATGGAAAATAGATTGTGTAAATAAAAAGTTTTTATTATAGTTATAGAACAGCATCATCTCAAAAAGTGTGTTTTTACGGGTTTTTTTAAATCAGCGCAAAATGTAGACGTTTTTTAAAATCGTTTTTTTTTTTCATAAAATTAATGTCTAATTTTTTAAAATAATGACAAAATTCAATAAAAAACATGTTAGAGTTTAAATATCAATTAGTTTTTTTATCTCTTAAGACCTGCTTACTAGAAAAAAAGGGCATTTGTTTTGATTTCACAAAGCCTTTTCTATGTGAATTAAAACGAGAAAAAATATTCTTATTGAAATTAGAGAACAGCAGAAAACTCGTAGATTTAAGAATTTTTTCATTTACGAGTTTTTTTTTTGTGATCGTGGTTTCAAGAACAGGGGTGAATATATATTTACAATCTTAAAAATTAAATAACATTTATTAAGCTTATTTATATTTGCCATAGCTTGAAAGTTGTGGACAAGATTGTATTTGTAGAGCTGATAATTATTGCATATAAATCATTTGAGTTTAGTAATTTACATTAGCTTTCAAATAGTTTTGTTTTTTTTTCTTATACTAAAAAAAAGGAGAAAAATCTAATTGAACTCATTTAATAATGGATTCCAATATTTAAGACAGATTTTGTATAATGTTAATAAATTTATATAATGTAAATAAATCAGATTCAAATCCATTTAGCATATTTAGGACCTCATTTAAATCTATGTAGTTCGCTTAAAATATTTTAATCGAAATTCATAATAATTGAACAAATCCCGATTATGTGCAGAGTATTCTCTGTAGCGTCCAGGTTACAAAGCGAACACAGGCCATCTGAAGAACTTCTAAAGGCTCTAGCATTGAGACCTAGCTAATAATCCACCACTAGCTCGTATTATTAAGCTTGCAGCACGTGATGAGAAATCTAGCGTAGAAAGTGGTTTTATAACATAATCAACCTGAGAGTATAAATCGGGGAATTCAGAGTTTCTTGCGTTAAAAATTAGATCATCTCTTTCCTTAGCTTTTAAAAGATTTAGAATCTGTTTTGAGTATTGCCACATAGGATTAATAGAATTTACGGGTACAAATTGGATATATTCACATAGAGAAGCCCATTCATCCGCCCAATATGTTCTTTTTGCTATTATTTTTTCAGCTACAATATGGGGTAATCTATGATTAGGGAGACGCAATCTATAATATTAATAGGCTAGGCGATTTCTTGTGACAGATGTTTTGTTCTACCGTTTTATCCCAATTTTGACCAAACGTATATTAATTGAAAGGTATTTTTTTAACCGTTTTGGAGATTTACAGATTTTTAAATTTTTTCTTAATTTTGAGTAAATTGCATTTAAAGTTGCTACTAACACATACATAAAATTATACATATGCTATGTGTGTTTTATTAAATTTGTTAAAGTGTTTTTTAATGTGTTTGCTATCTTCATTCATAATAATAATAAACGATACAAGTGTTGGTTTGTGAATTGGCTAAGTTGATATATAAAGCTGCCTAGAAATTGCATTCGAATTTCGAGCGCTGGAATCTGCTAGTATTTTATTAATATAATCAAAATGTAGTTTCAAAGTATTCGCATCTAAAGAGTCCAAGCCAGTTTCGATGTAAAGCATGTAAAAAAAACCTGAATTTTTCTACATCATCATATCTTTTTAAACCCCAAATTTGAGCACCATATAACGTTATAGATTAAGATGCTGCATTAAAGATTTTGAGTTTGTTTTTATTTGAGATCTTGTGATGTTTTATATATTCTGACTAAGTGAGGTTTTTGAGGTTTTTCAATATATTTTCCTTTTTTTTAAAAAGACATGTTGCAATTGAGATCCATGTCCAGATATAAATAGCTATTTACAACTTATATATTCTCTTCTCCAAAATTCCCAGATTGTTAGATATACGTGCCCCACTTCGAAATATTAGTATCTCTGATATATTAAGATTTACTTTTAAACTCCACATGTTGCAATAAGTGTCATAAACTGTAGAATACCCGGTGCATCAGATAAGTTGACAATATCATCAGAGTACAGAAGTTTTTTTTATTGGTTTAACAACAGCATTTATAACTCCAAGAAATAGATCAACCAGGTCGTTAAGGTATAAAGCAAAGAGAATAGGACTAAGAATGCAGCTTTGTTTCACGCCAACGTCCACGCAGATTGGTTCAGAAAATTTGTTTTCAAAAAATATTTGGCTTGTGTTGTTCTCGTAGTAAAGTCGTAAGATGCGAATTAATAATTTAGAAATCGAACTGTATTTATAAGATAAAATTCTAACTGTGTATTAGAGTTGTCCTTAAAAATCAAAATTCGATTTTGGGGAGAGGCGGGGTTCAGTTTGTTTCCTTTCTATATAAATCTAATAAATGTGAATTTTGGGGACAATCGGATAAAGTAAAGTCGCGCCGGAAATCGATTGAAAATTTCAAATGTGTTTAATATGGGGAAAATATGAATTTTTTCAGATTTTTCGAAAATTTCGTTCTATAGCTTAATTTTTCCGACAAGCTGTAATCAGTGTTAAATTATATTTTCAAAAACCTATAGAAATTCAAAATCGAATAAAAACTCGCCAAGAAATAGCAAATCCCCAGACCACTTTTGTGCCAAAAAAAACAAAGTCATGAAATTTGATGGCATTTTTTAACTTTGAGAAATTGATTAAAGCCAAAATTTTTTGGTTTCTATACTTATAAGTACTTAGATATGAAGTGTTGTTTTATTATCACGTTGTTAACCGATTGCTCATTGAAACCGAAAATGGGAAATTTTTTTTATAAAATTTTGAAAACTCCTCTTTCAAGTTTAAAAAAATTTTCTTAAACAAAATTTAAAAAACTTGATTTGGGACTTTAAGGTTTTGTTAAATACATATCACAGATTAACAGTGTGAAATTTTATGTAAATCCCTATGCCAGCATTTTTTTGACACAGATTTATTTTTGCGGATTTCGAGAAAACTGGAATTTTTGTATAATCTTTCTAAATTCTTTATAACAAAAATTGATCAGTTCTCTACTTTTATATACTTTGTTTTATCCTAATTGCCTAAGGTTTCCGAAACAAAATTATATGACCTCACTAACCCTTTGGAATTGGGGTCACATAAAACCCCAAGCTAATGAAAGACAATTTATTCAAAAAATTCAAATATTTTGCAAATACTGTTGAATTTTTAAAAACGTTACTTAAGATATTATAATCAAATATGTATGTTATCTGTTCCTAAAATTTGGAATAAGTCGAGCAACGTTAACCCATTCCTTGCCGAGCCCAAACTTTAAATGTTGGTATATTTAAAAAAATTAAATACCTAAAAATAATGCATTGTTCTAGTAAACTAGATGAAACACTTATTATTGGTTGGGAAATAAAATCCTGCTATATTTTGCGAAAACTTACCGTTATGTGCTCCTAGAAAATTCATTCACCCAGAAAATTTGATAAATATTGATTTAAGCGTTTTTGGGTTCCAGAAAACTAAAAATTGCTTCAGCTATTTTTGTAATTCTGCAGAATTTTTATTATTTCCTCCATCAACGTAGGAATCTTAAGAAAATTTTAAAAATAGTTACAATTTCGACACGGAAATTTTGTAGTAAACGATACTGCCGAAAGAGGCGTTAAATTCATTGAAGATTTTAATAGTGTTAACAAATAATGAAGAAGAAAACCATTTTTTACTCCCGATAATAGAATCATACAAACAAACTACATCCTTCCTGTACAAAGTCAAGTTTAATTTAACAATGTTATGACCCAACATTGTTAAATTAAACTTGACATAGTTCAACAATGTTCTTATTTTATTTGGAAACATATAGATAGTTTCTAAAAATAATGAAATTTTATAATAAAATTAGTTAGAAGTTGTTTTAATTTATATTCGCGAGCAATAAGCAGACAATTGCAGCAAGGATATATCACAATGGATAATTTTGATCCCGGGAGCATTGAAAGGTTAAATAAGAAAAATTAACCGAATTATATTTCTTAAATTCTAAATAGTGGTTTCATTGAGTTTAATAGAAAAGCTCGTTTTCGGTAATTTTTATTTAAAAATATCTTAAAAACCGAAGCTGGCCTTGGCAAATAATGCGTTAACGTTCTCGTATTTATCCCAAATTTTAAAAAGGGATAACATACATATTTGGCTATAATATTTTAAGTAACGCTTTTAAAAATTCAACAGTATTTGCAAAATATTTTATTTTTTTGATTAAAATGTCTTTTATTAGCTTGGGGTCATATGTGACCCCAATTCCAAAAGGGTTAATGTAGTCATAATATTTTTTTCCGAAATCTTAGGCTATAAAGATAAAATACAGTATTTAAAAGTAGAGAACTGATTAATTTTTGAGATGAAAAATTTAGAAGAATTACATATATCGAATATTTCACAAAAATCCCTGTTTTCTCGAAATCCGCAAAAACAAAACCCCTGTCAAAAATATTCTGGCATAGGGATTTACATAAAAATTCACACTGTTAATCTCTAATATGTATTGAAGAAAACGTTAAAGTGCCGGATCCATTTTTTAAATTTTGTTTAAGAAAATTTTTTAAAACTTGAAAAAGGAGTTTTCAAAATTTTATAAAAAAAATTCCCATTTTCGGTTTCAATCCGGAATAGGTTAACAACGTGGCAACAAAACAATACTTCATATCTGAGTACTTATAAGTATGGAAACCAAAAAAATTTTGGCTTTAATTAATTTCTCAAAGTTGAAACAAGTAAGAAAATTATAGTCGGTCTAGACCGACCATATGATACCCTATACCATGGTTTAGAGACCCCTGCCGTTCGGTCCAACTAATTCGATATAGAAAATAAGCATAAACCAAATTTGAGTGGCATTGTTATTAATTTTTTTGCTGCAAATATGAAAAAGTTCATATCGGGTGCTATATTTATATGGGTACTAGGTCGAAAAGTGGACCAATCTTGACCATATTTTGTAAAGTCACTTATATTTTGAAAAAATAAATACAAACCAAATTTGAGAAAAATCTCTGCAATATTTTTGTTTTTTGATAGATTTAAGTGAAGATCAGGAAGCAGCTTATATGGGACCTATGAATAAAAATTGTCCTATAATGATTATTTTTGGACTACTAATTAATGGATATAATAAACAAATACAAACCCAATTTGACTGAGATCTATATTATAATTTGGATCTTATGGCACTTCATGTCGGTTTCATAGGGGTCATTTGTATGGAGCTAGGTCTGAACATGGCCCGAATTTCAGCAATTTCAATAGCGTTCATCCCATGGCCGATAAAAGCTTATGTACCAAATTTCATCAAAATATATTCATATTTGCGACCTGCAGTTTGATTACAAGCTTTACATGGACACACAGACGGACGGACGGACGGACGGACGGACATTGTTAAATCAACTCAGAAAGTGATTCTGATTCGATCGGTATAATTAAAGATGGGTCTAGGTCAAATATTTTTGGTTGTTACAAACAGCAGCACAAAGTCGTTTTACCCAAACCAAATAGTGGCATAGGGTATAAAAATTGCCATCAAATTTCTTGAACTAATTTTTTTTTTTTTTTTGGCACAAAAGTGGTCTGGGGCATTTGCTATTTCTTGGCGAGTTTTTTTCTTTTGAAGTTTTATTGGTTCTGAAAAGATAATTTAATACTGATCTCAATTCATATAACAACTTGTCGGAAAAAATAAACTATAGCACGAAATTTTCTTAAAATCTGAAAAAACTTCATAATTTCCCCATATAAACACACTTGAAATTTTCAATCGATTTCCGGCACGACTTTTCTTTATCCGATTGTCACCAAACTTCACATTTATTAATTTTATATAGAAAGGAAACAAACTGGACCCCACCTCTCTGCAAAATCACAATTTGAAAAATGTCCATATAACGTAGGACCACTCTACTGTGCATATTTTAATATCTAATCATTTTAATTGAAATGTTATTCTGAATTGCTGCATAATAAATACAAATTCATTATTTCGGTATTTAAATAAATATTTTCCACAATAAAAAATTTGAATTTCACAAAAAAATCTTACTTTTTAGCCTTAAAATATACAAAAATATGTACATTTGTCTCTACATTACCTTCTCTAATATCATAGTTTGTACATATGTATGTATGTATGTATTTATGTATAAGAACAACTTCCAAAGATTTCAACTTATGTTTTGTTGGTACCTTCTCATACGTACATCATATTATTCATAAAGAGAAGAAAAATAAAGATGATGAATATGCACAAGCAATTCATACATAGCTTTTGTTATTGTGTGTGTGTGTGTATGTTAGTTTGTTTACACAATAGATTGTTTGTTTGTTTGTTTGTTTGTCTGTTGACATCATGAATAATTGATGAGAGTATTTTAGACTCAACTAAAGTATTATTTAAGTCAGTCAAGGATATAAGTATGGGTGCAGAGAGCTCTGATGACAAAATTGACATCGAGGGTATTGTTTGCATAAGTATGCTATTTTTTGCTGAGGTTTGTGTGTATGTATGCGTGTATACTCGTATATACTGTTTGTTTTAACAACCTCAAAGTGTTCCTCTGCTGACCAGTCCTTAACTAACAAACAATAAACTTGTTGTTTTTCTTGTTATTAGAACAATAAATGTAAATTGTCATTGTTATTGTTATTGTTATTGTTAATTGTACAAACAAAAGCAACTACTTCAACAGCATTTCCAATATTAAAGTGTATAGTTTAGAAGTACATAGTTCAGAAGCTCAGAAATAAAAAAAAATATGCTAAAAATTAAGGGACTCATTCTATGAAAGTAAACATTATGAAAATTAAAATCTGTATACAAAAATATAAAAAATTTCTAACTCAATCATTAAAATTCATAAACTTTAAAAGGTTTTCAAGAAGAAATTGTAAGCTCATCCCAATAAAATTGTTGTTCTTGTATTATTTGTAACAGATCGCAAATCAAATTTGAACTAAAAAGAACATCAGGTTTGTGTTCAAAATAGAATGTGAAATAAATTGAAACAAGGAAGTTTGTGTAAATTTAGCTGTGCCGAATCTTTACCCAGCGTGTTTTAACACACAACACTAAGAAACAAAAAAAGGGTAGATTTCACATTATAATGGCCAGATTTCGTGCAATGCTATACTAATATAGTAAAGAGGTAATGTGTGTTTTTTGTTTGTTTGTAGGAGGTAATCTCTGTAACTACTAATCTGATTTTAAAAATGTTGGTTCCAATATTTAGAATGGTCCTTAAGGATGAACATACGCAATATATTTTTTTAATATTTTTAGGGGTGTGGCATCTCCAGTATAAACAGAACTTTTAATATCATATAAATTGAGACTATGACACAGAGAGCTTTGCAAATTTGAGTGATGTCGGCTATTATATATATTAGTAGCCATGCCGCGAATGGGAGGGATCGGATAAGTGGACGTGGCACCTCCCATACAAAGTAATAATTCAATATTATATATCTCGACTACTATGACGAAGACAGCTTTGCCAATTTGTCTGAGGTCATATATTATTAATGTGGGTAGCTGGACAAAAAATGGGCGGTATCGGACTAAGGAGAATGGCAACTCCGATTCAAAGTAAATATGAAATGTAATATATATCTAGAGTACTGTAATAGTGCGAGCCTTGGGACTTTGCGTGAGCCTATAAGTTATTCATGTGATTAGTCTAACAAAAATGGGCGTGATCGGAGCAGTGGGCGCGGTACCGCCCATACAAAATAAATATTTAATATCATATAACTGGTGTACTATAAAAGGGAAGGCCTGAACACTTTGCACGAGCCCATCAGATATTAATAAGAGTAGTCGGACAAAAAATTTGCGGGATAGGAGTAGTGGGCGTGGCACTTCAAAAAATATGAATATGAAAGCGACTGTCTTGACAGTGCAGTACATTAGTGATCAATGTGAGTAGTTGTAGAAACTATGGGCGGAATCGCCAAATTCAAAAATCGCCAAAAAATAAAAATCGCCAAAATCAAAAATTTTATCTGCCTTAACCCGGTACCAAAATTTACTGCAATATATTAACTTCAACTTTTGAATTAATCTTCACTTTTGACACATATCAACCCAATGGGAGACGGACGGACGGACAGACGGACATCGCTAAATCGACCCAGAAAGTGATTCTGGATTGATCGGTAGTTACAAACATCAGCACAAAGTCATTATACCCCGGCCACATAGTGGTATAGGGTATTAAATGCGTTAAAGGGTAAAAATTGTACTGAATTTACGTTTCAAAGCCACGTGTTCGTTCTCAAGTCCATTGGTTGACATATGTCAATAATATGAAATTTTGACATAAAGTAATTTCAAGTAATTTATAGGTTAAATGTCAATGTTTAAGATGATATAAAACTTTCCAAACACAAGAAAATGGTTAAAAAAAAATAGTCAGAAAAAGTACCTACATCCTAGTTTGATAGACTGAGTTTATTTGAACTAAATACATCCACCAATGCGATATATAATGACTAGTTTTAATGAGCTATAAATGCAACCATTCAACCATTAACACTTTCATTGAGTGACTGACGTTTTTGGAATGTGCTTTTAAATCGGTCTTTAAGCTGCTAGTCAGGCTGCCAAACACCATGACGTATGATTGATGTACTCTAAACACAGTTGTACAATTTCACATCACTCATACGGCGTGGTGTTTCAGTTATTTGGTAAGATTTTGGTTATTGTGCAATCAACGATGCCTACTTCTTCCCAGCAAAAGCGCAAAACAGTAACCCAAAATGTGCTAAAAGGCGCTTAATTGGAATTAAATTAAAGCACTAGTTATATGCTTGTACAAAAATTTAATTATTTTTATTAATTTTCAAATAAAATATATTTTATTTTCGATCAGTTAGAATTTAAAAAATAAAATACTTTTCTTATGGCTGTTTATTTTCAAATGAAAACATAACATATTCCTTCTCATCATGAGGCCATAGGATTGCTTCATTATAAAATTTTGCTTTTTTAAAATTTGATTTTTATATGTCTAAAAAGAATAATTTTAATTGAAACATTTGATGGAATTTTATAATTAATACAACATGCATTAATTGAAGAAAAGTCAATATATTTTCAACGGAACTTGATAATTTAAACAAGAGTGTTAAATTCGGCTACGCTAAATATTTGATACTATACACCTGATTTTTTATGTTTATATTATTATTATATTATTATTATTATTACTATTGAAAAAGTACACAATTTGATAAGTTTAATAATAAATAATTACAACAAATCACACTAAATTTGTAGCATTTTCTAGAGTCCATATCTTGGCGACATGATGTCCTCCTTACACCATTTTAAATAACTAGCTGCTGGAAGTAATGAAAAGGAATATTGTCCTAATTTTAACTAGGCAAATAGTTTACTTTTTGAATGATCGTGATTTCAACAACCAGACAGACAGGCGGACAGACAGAAAGAGAGACAGAGGGACAGACGAACGGAAGAATTGACGGCCAGACGGACGGAAGGATGAATGGACAGACGGACATTGCTATATCGCCTCGAGTTGTTATAAGGATCACGAATATATATACTTTTTGGGGTCGTAAATTCATTTTTTGAGCAAAATCACGAGATTTTAATCCAATTTCACACTTTATAAATATCTGCATATTTTTTATGTATGTGTAAACACCTATGCGCTCAAGGGGATAAAAATTTATTACACAATATCACAAAAACACAGTATGACAAAAATGTGTAACATACGATTGTATTGGTGAAAAGATTAGATTTGGAGATTAAAGGAAGGCACGATTTCGTTAGGATGTTATAAAAACGTTCTGAAAAATTAAAAATGAAAAATGAAAAACGAAAAATGAAAAATACAATGTGAAAAATTAAAAATTAAAAATTAAAAATTAAAAATTTAAAATTAAAAATTAAAAATTAAAAATTAAAAATTAAAAATTAAAAATTAAAAATTAAAAATTAAAAATTAAAAATTAAAAATTAAAAATTAAAAATTAAAAATTAAAAATTAAAAATTAAAAATTAAAAATTAAAAATTAAAAATTAAAAATTAAAAATTAAAAATTAAAAATTAAAAATTAAAAATTAAAAATTAAAAATTAAAAATTAAAAATTAAAAATTAAAAATTAAAAATTAAAAATTAAAAATTAAAAATTAAAAATTAAAAATTAAAAATTAAAAATTAAAAATTAAAAATTAAAAATTAAAAATTAAAAATTAAAAATTAAAAATTAAAAATTAAAAATTAAAAATTAAAAATTAAAAATTAAAAATTAAAAATTAAAAATTAAAAATTAAAAATTAAAAATTAAAAATTAAAAATTAAAAATTAAAAATTAAAAATTAAAAATTAAAAATTAAAAATTAAAAATTAAAAATTAAAAATTAAAAATTAAAAATTAAAAATTAAAAATTAAAAATTAAAAATTAAAAATTAAAAATTAAAAATTAAAAATTAAAAATTAAATATTAAAAATTAAAAATTAAAAATTAAAAATTAAAAATTAAAAATTAAAAATTAAAAATTAAAAATTAAAAATTAAAAATTAAAAATTAAAAATTAAAAATTAAAAATTAAAAATTAAAAATTAAAAATTAAAAATTAAAAATTAAAAATTAAAAATTAAAAATTAAAAATTAAAAATTAAAAATTAAAAATTAAAAATTAAAAATTAAAAATTAAAAATTAAAAATTAAAAATTAAAAATTAAAAATTAAAAATTAAAAATTAAAAATTAAAAATTAAAAATTAAAAATTAAAAATTAAAAATTAAAAATTAAAAATAAAAAATGAAATATAAAAAAATTAGCCCTGAAGCTGTCCACAACTGTTTGACGAAACGTAGGCGAATATATAAAACTGTGTTTTAATAAACTACGACCAAGCAGCTCATATAAAAAAAAAAATACTTAAAAATTATTAAACAACAATAAAAGAGAAAAATTTAAAATGAAAAATTAAAAATTAAAAATGAAAAATGAAAAATGAAAAATGAAAAATGAAAAATGAAAAATGAAACATGAAAAATGAAAAATGAAAAACGAAATATTAAAAATTAAAAATTAAAAATGAAAAATGAAAAATTAAAAATGTAAGATGAAAAATGAAAAATGAAAAAGGAAAAATAAAAAATAAAAAATTAAAAATGAAAAATTTGAAATGAAAAATTAAAAATTTATATATAAAAAATTAATTTTCTGTTTGTTTGCTTGTTTGTTTGTTTGACAGCTATAACAATTTTTATTTTTCGATGGATTTCTCCGAAATTTAGTATGCATGAGCTCTGTACTCCAGGCAAAATCAGCATATGCTTATTGCCGACCATGCCCACTTTTACGCCCTCTTTTCCTATACATACATAATTCATTTTGTGTTTTTTGGTATATTTGTTCGCTATAAAAATTTGTATTTTTCAACAAATTTCTCTGAAATTTGGTATGCACAATCTCTGTACTCCAGTACCATATACTTCTTACCAGCCACGTCCATATTTACGCCCACTTCTATGTATGTAAAATTAATTTTTTCCCGTTTGTTTGTTTATTTGTTTATTTGACTGCTATACAAACTTCTATTTTTCAACGGCTTTCTCTGAAATTTGGTACACGTGATCTCTGTACTCCGGCGAAGGTCATCATATACTTCTTTCCGGCCACGCCTACCTTTACGCCAACTTTTTATATAAAATTTATTTTCTGCCTTTTGATACATTTGCTCGCTATACAAATTTTTATTTTTGAACGGAATTCTCCGAAATTTAGTACATACTCCAGGGAAGGTTGCCATATGATTTTTTCCGGCCACGCCTACTTTTATGCCCACTTTTTATATAAAATTCATTTGCTGTTTTTTGTACATTTGTTCGCTACACAAATTTTTATTTTTCAACGGATTTCTCTGAAATTTGGTACACACGGGAATAACGTCACGATGAAAAAATTCCCCAAATTTCAAAAAAAAAGATCCCCAAAAGAAAAGAACAAATTCCCAAATTTTTCTAAAAACAAAATAAAAAATAAACTTACTGCCCAAATTCATTCTTAAATCTTCACATATTTTTATTTAATGAATTTTGTTAAATACTTATTTTAGCGAAAATTTGTATACTACTCTCAATTATTTAATTTGCTTATTGTTGTACGGAATAACAGATTGCAAATAAATATATATATATATATATATATAAAATTTATATCGCAATCTTTGTTAATCGACTTTTATATCTTGTTATAAAATTTTATATTTTGTTATATAAAGTGAAAATTTGGAGGAAAGTTGTATAAAAAATGAAAATCGCCAATATAACACTTTATCTAAAAAAGGTTCTAAATGGAAAAAAAAACACTTTTTAAATAGTTAAAAGGAGCTAAATCTAGCACCAAAAGCATTGAGTTGGCATCACTGTGTGCCATCACACTATCGTTCAAAGAAAATTATTTAAAAAATACATAAAATACATTAGTCAACTTTCCATAGGAAGACACAACTTTGTACCAAAAATTTTATTAGTTTTGTTTTGTTCAATAACTTAATGCTTTTCATGAATTTTCTTTCGCTTACCTCATTTCTCAACCATACTGAAAATATTAAAATTTTAGTGTTTTGCCAGAACATTAGTTACAAAAAGTAATATCTGTCAATTTTTATCTTTATTTGTGCTAAGACGTGCAGATCTTTTAGCGACAGCACACATTTTTATGTTAGGTAATGAATTTTTAATGATGTCTTTTCATTATTTTTTACTGACATCCATTAACATGCGTATGCAGTTTTACAGCTCAATAGATCTGTAAAAATGTAAAAGCAACATATTTCGTCATGTAAATGTCCTTAAATAACGTTGACAAGGATAACAAATAAAAATCCCCATACAAGTTTATTCGAAAAAAAAGTAAAACTTAAAACAGAAAAACATCGCATCATCAATGCCAGACAACTACGAGACAAACAAAGAGCCCAGAGTTGATGATGTCATCTTAAACATTAAAATAATATAAAAAAACCCAACCATGATGCTTTTTTAACATGAATCATAGTAACGATAACCGAAAAAAACATTGAGGATGTGTGTATGACATTAAAAGAAGGACATTTATGTTGTTGTTCTACAGGATGTAAACAAGCAAGACACTCGTTCCAACACAAACACACGCACAGAGATAATTATCTCTGAGTGTTTGGATCATGGTTATGGCAAAATTGATGGATTGATTATCAGGGAAAGACAATTACTTTGTGCAAAAAAAATATCTCTTATTTCAAAATATATATTGAGGACAGAATATATATGTATATAGATAAATATATATAAGCTTTAAAATAAAAAGGTGTTAAGGAAGCTTGCTAAGAGGATTGGAAGATTATAGCGAAAGATAGAGCCAAATGGATAAACAAAGTGACGATGAATCATAATATGAGAAAATTCTGAAATATTTTTTATTTAAATTGAAACCCCTTTTGTAAAAACATCATAAGCCACAGAATCGAATCATTGGTTTTAATTTTTAAAGTTTAAAAAAATTCTAGCAAATATTCACGAAATCATTTTGTAGATACTTGTAATAAGTGCTTAGCTAGGACTACTATTACACACCCAACAACAATACAGTCGAAATTACTGTTTAAAAAAATGTAGCTTATGAGGTTTTTCCAAAAATTTTGTTCGAGTAATTTTTCTTTCTATAAAAACAAAAAAATATTGTTAAAGTTACTTATTAAACAATGAAATCATATTGTCACAAGAAAATATTATGCAAAGTAGCCTATCATGGCATGCAGGTATATTTGCAGGTTATTTTATACATAGGTTGATAATAGGACTGAACTTAGAATTTCTGTATCATCAGCGAAAATTGGATAGAGGCACAAGCCTTGATCACAGCCAGCTGGATTATTGTATTCTTCGGAAAATTTATGTACTCTAAATGACCAATTTTGAAAATAACATTTAATTATTCTGACTGTGTCAATATTTAAGACGATGTTTAATAGATAGAATCGAATGCAGAATTAATATATAAATATATCATGGTTGTTGTTTTGCCATGAACAAAGTTACAGTATTTTTCATTATAATTAAAGGCAATGAATCGTTTTTTCGCTATTCATAGTCGTTCATGAAATTTTAAGTATAAGTGAGTAGAGATTAAATAAATTCAACTACTCTGAGGTACTCATACTCACAATAAAGTTGATTTAGAAGTATAAGTTGCAATAGATATGAATACAACGTCGCCATCCCAAATCTGTTTGCTTTTGGAAAATACTTATAATACTTACAATCGATTCAACTCATTCAACTCATCCATGTACAAATACATGTATATTTATGCATATATACGTATATATATTTACCATACTAACGCAACAGAGGAAATGCACAACATCATAACAAGTATTTTAATGTTCGTATGCGAATCGAATTCGTAGTGCATCGCCTATACACATTGAGTGAAGGAGAGATTAAATTAACAACGTCATAAATGTTCATGAAATTTCGAGTGTAAGTGAGTAGAGTTTATTGAAACTCAATTACTCTGAAGTATTAATGCTCACAATAACGTTAAGTTAATAAGTATGAGTTACAATAGATATGAATCCGACGTCACCATTAAACTCATACCATCACAAATCTGTTTGCTTCATGAATCACATCAGTTTGACTTATAGTTTTTGGAAAATACTTATAATACTTACAACCGATTCAACTCGTTCAACTCATTCATGTACAAATGCAGGTATATTTCAACATATATACATGTATATTTACCATACTAACGCAACAGAGCAAACGCACAACCTCATAACGGGTATTTTAATGTTCGTATTCGTATTGAAGGAGAGTGAAGGAGAGTCAAAATTAACAACGTCATAAATATTATAAAGTATGAGTATGATGAGTATCTCAAGAGGTTCGACAATATTTCAACTAGCATGTATGAGGCTCTAGGAAATATCGACCAATGAAAAATCACAAAAAAAATATATAAAGTGGTGCAATAAAAAATTATCCGAAAAAAAATTAAAAAGCGCCCAAAAACTATGAAGTTTTGCCCAAAAAATATTAAATATGACCCAAAAAAATTAAAATCGCAATAACAATAAAATGTTACCCAAAAATATGCAAAAATGCAAAAAATTTAATCAATATTTTCCATATGGAAATTCCCTCAAAAGTCAAATAAAATTATGCAAAATTAAATATATATTTATACTAGCAGATTCCAGCGCTCGAAATTCGAGTGCAATTTTTAGGCAGCTATATTTTACAACATAGCCAATTCACAAACCAACACTTTTATGGTTTATTATTATAGTGAATGAAGATAACAAACTCATTAACAAACACATTAACAAATTTAATAAAACAAACATAGCATAAGTATAATTTTACGTATGAGTTAGTAGCAACTTTGAATGCAAGTTACTCAAAATAAAGGAAAAAATTTAAAAATCTGTAAATCTGCAAATTGGCTAAAAATAAATATCTTTCAGATAATGTACGTTTGGTCAAAATCGGGATAAAACAGTAGAACAAAATATCGGTCACAAGAAATCGCCTAGCCTATAATATTTATTTGTATAGAATTTTCTTTTCATACCCTATACCACTATGTGATCATGTATAGTGACTCCGTGCTGATGTTTGTAACTACCAAAAATATTTGACTTTTTTAATGATCGACTCAGAATCACTTTCTGAGTCGATTTAGTGATATCCGTCTGTCCGTTCGTCCGTCCGCCCCTCCGTCCGTCCGTCTGTCTGTGTGTCCATGTAAACCTTGTAATCAAACTACATATCGCAAATATGAATAGATATTGTTGAAGCTTAGTAAATAAGTTTCTATCGGCCATAGCATGAGCGCTGTTGAAATTAGTGAAAATCGGTGCATGTTCAGACCTAGTCCCCATACCAATAAACCCTATGAAATCGACTTAAATTGCCATAAAATCCAAATTATCATAAAGATCTCGGTCAAATTGGGCTTGTGTGTGTTTATTACACCCATTAATCAACAGTACAAAAATAAACCCCATAAAACAATTCTTAGTCATAGTCCCCATATAAAGCTGCTTCCCGATCTTCACTTAAATCTATAAAAATCAAGTCGCTCTTGAGCGACTACAAGATACCCTATACCATGCGTATAAAGATCCTATCTCTTTGGTCCAACTATTTAGATATAGAAAATAAACATCAAATTTTTCCGTTTTTTTTTTTTGTTGAATACATTTGACATCAAATAAGACCTTAATTGAAATGAAAAAGTTAACGGCATATTTACATTTTAATATTTAAGAATATATGTATATACATATATAAGAATATATATATTTATATAACCTACCTGGTAGGTAGAAATCTCAGGTAAAAGTTATACTTTTTCCGGCTTTATCGCCATAACAAGCTAAAAAAATTTCAGATTTTTTAAATTATTTTTGACACGGAGCGGGTTAACCAAGTTTGAGTGGCAAGTTTTTTTTGTCTTCGGATATGAAAAAGTTCATACCGGATGCTATATTTATATGGGATCTAGCTAAAAAAATGGACCGATCCTGACCATATTTGGTAAGGTCACTTATTTTTTGCTAAAATATATACGAACCAAATATGAAAAAATCTGTGCAATATTTTTGTTTTTTTTTATAGATTTAAGCTTCAGAACTTATTTCGTTTCGAATATTAATATTAATATTAATTATAGCAACGGCTCATGGATTTTCTGCCAGTAGCTGCGTTGCAGACTTTTCCATCTACCATAGTCATGATGAAGACATGACTAACTGCGAACTTGTTTCCATTTTCCATTTAAATTAATTTATGTAGGGTTTAGTGACATTGCGTTTTAAACTATCAATTTGGTCGTCTGTATAATTTTCCCCCGAAATTAGTTGATCTTTCAAAAAATTTAATTTATCTTTTAAAGTAGATAAATCTCTGCATCCTACAAAACAAATATTTACGGGTCACGGATTTTTCTCCCGAGTCACCTTGTGAACCTAAAATTAATATATATTTTTTTTTTTTTGATATTTACGATTTTATTTTGTTTTTGTAATTAAAATGAAAAAGTTTAAAGTACTACGAAAATATACGTCCGCGCTGCTCCGGGGCAAATTTTTCGATATTTCACAACTCATGATATCAAACTTTCGACTCTAAGAAAAATTAAGACACGATCTGACGTGATAGTACAACAGTTAATAGATTTAAAAAAATATTTAAAAACAATCTCACACTAACGTGAGGGTACCTTCAAAGTATCTTAACTATACTTTATTATGATGAAACCAACAGAAAAATGTTATTCAAGCTTGCATTCTCACCTATTGCATCAGGATCCATCACACACGCTTTAATAATAGCCGTTAAATAATAAAAATTTAACTGCACGAACAACCGATCGACTAAAGTTTAACGTGTAGTGTGCATGGGGGAAATGATAAGGGCGTTGGGTATTGTCCTAAAAGCTCTCCTCTATCTAAATTAAATTTTTCTTAACGGCTTGCCATGCTTTGATAATTTGACTTTTGGCTGCGTAGAACATCCAAATAACCGTATGTGGGACGGACGGACAGACAGACGGACAGACGGACATTGCTAAATCGACTCAGAAAGTGATTCTGAGTCGATCGGTATAATAAAAGATGGGTTTATTTTTGATAGTTATAAACATCAGCACAAAGTCATTACACCCTGACCACATACATAGTGGTATAGGGCATAAAAATAAAATAAAAAAAATTAAAAAAAAACATGCAACGTTTGCTTTGTGTTATTAAATATAATATGTATTGTTATCTTAATATGCTCTACAAACAAAAAAAAAAGAATAAAATTCTGTTACTCAAACAATTAATCTTATCGTATACTGTTTGTGAATTTTCAATTTTGCCAATGTGAGACATATTTTCAGGCTTTTCAAATATTTAATAAACATTGCATAGTTTCAGGCGACAAAATGTTATACTTTTTTTGTGTCAATGTATGTGTTCTTTGTTTTAGGCTAAAACAATTTAAGTATGCGGCATTCCACACGAATTAGAAATACTAAAACGTATGGGGAATAATTTTAAGAAAAAAATAAATAACTGAAAGAGTAAGGAAGAAGAAGCATTCAAGATTAAACATATATTTATGTAGAATGATTATTTTCAGACTAATTTCTATTATACATTTCTTTGGCTGTTGAATACAATAAAAAATAAGAATACTAAATTTAAATATAAAATACAATAACAAGTAAATTAATTTAAGTACTTAATGACTAATATAGAAATGTAAATAATATGCCTGTCCAACTATGTCAGCGTCAGTCGGTTTCAATTTCATTTTGTTAGTCTGCTATTCTGCACCTTTTACCGATCTTCCTAACCCTTCTTTGTACGATCCCACATTTATTTCAGATAAGACTTAATTTACAAAAAAAGAAGAAATATAACCCCATACGGGCTGAACGTTTTTCAGAAATTCAGCCTAGACCTTTGATTTCCATTTTGTATTTACTTCTATTTTTTTATTTTTGGAACTAGGCACTTGACACTTTCTATACACTATATCACTATGTGGTCAGGGTATAATGACATTGTGCTGATGTTTATAACTACCAAAAATATTTGACCTAGACTCTGTTATTATATCTTTTATTATACCGATCGACTTAGAATCAGTTTCTAAATCGATTTAGCAATGTCCGTCCGTTCGTCTATTCATATGTGTGAATATGTAAACCTTCTAATCAAACTACGGGTCGCAAGTATGAATATATTTTGAAGAAATTTAATATATGAGCTTATATGTGAAATTGGTAAAAATCGGTTCGTGTTTAAACCTAGTCCTCATACAAAGAACCCCTATGAGAACGACTTTAATTGCAGTAATATATAAAATAACATATAAATGTCGATCAAATTCGGTTTGTGTTTGCTTATTACGTCCATTTACCAGTAATCCTAAAATAAACTCTACAAGGACAATTCTTAATCATGGACCCCATATAAAGCTGATTCCCGATCTTCACTTAAATCCATCAAAAAATAAAAATATTACACATATTTTTCTCAAATTTGGTTTGTGTACGTTTTTGCAAAAAAATAAGTGATTTAACTAATATGGTAAGGATTGGTCCATCTTTCGAACTAGTCCCCATATAAATATAGCACCCGATAGATAGTTTTTCGTATCCGAAGGCAACGAAATTAATAACAATGTCACTCAAATTTGTTTTATGCTTATTTTCTATATCCAATTAGTTGGACCTACTGTTTCTTGTTTTTCTCATAAATTTATTTGGTAGAATGACCCATATGTACACAACTCGCATGTTTTCTAGTTATAAACATTAAATAAATATTTTTTATATTTTTGCAACAATTTAGAAAAATTCATTTGAGTATTTTTTATTTCGAATATATGTATGTACGTGCTTCGTTGTTGTTAAATTTCTATTTTTAATTATAGATTCCAGTTTGGCTTTGGCGTCTGACAAACTGACGTCTGCTATAACAATATGGAGTGAAATACCAAATGATTTAGATGGCTTTAATGTGTAAGTATAATTTGAATCTAGATCAAGGCTTTATAAATAGGAAATGGACTAATTTTTGGAAAAACTGTGTGGTGATAGTACATAAATAAATTTTTTTTAAAAAACAAAAAACTTAAATAGAGTTGAATAATAATAACTAGCAGATAAAGACCCTAAAGGTATGCTAATCAATTATAGCCAATTCGCAAATCAACGAAAAAAAACAAACTCATTTTTATTACAAACACATTAACAAATTTAATAAAAACACACACATAGCATTGTACAATTTTATGTATGTGTTAGTAGTAACTTTAAATGCAATTTACTTGGAATAAAGGAAAAAATTTAAAAATCTGTAATTCTGCCAAACGGCTAAAAAGAAATACCTTTCAAATAAAATACGTTTGGGCAAAATTGGGATAAAACGGTAGAACAAAACATCGGCCGCAAAAAAATCGCCTAGCCTATTAATATTATAGATAACACAAGGGAACAAAATTGAACTTTTTTTGTGTTGATTTGAAATTTATAGCAAATTTTTACTAATTTGAGGTCGCTGATTTCAAATCTGCACTTGGTTTTTTTCTATCAGCTCGACTTTTCGAGATATACCGTTATGTTCAAAATTAAGGCACTTCCGCTACATATATTGGAATAACTTGAAAACGGTTCACCATATTAAATTAAAAAAAAAATCCGAAACTCGCAAACAATATTCTCTTAAAGCCGTGCTTACTTTGTTTTTAAATTTTCCAAGTAGTTTTAGAGATATCGTTCAAGTTTTGAAAAAAAAATTTAAATTTTTTAAAAAAAAACATTTTTTTTGTTCTTTAAAAATTCCTAAAAAATAAAAATGGGACAAAAATCACAGTTTTGGTCTACAAATAGTTAGCTAAATATATTTCGAATAAAATGAGCTTTATTTCATTGCAATCGGTGCACAACTTTTGATTTTGTTCACGATTTACTGAATTGATATAAATCGAGATTTCCATACAAAAATAACATTTTCTAATGTGTAAGTGTTTGTATGAAATAAGTTAGTTTTTTATGATTCTAAGAATTAAAAAAATTAAGTAATAAAAAAAGATTATTTCATTTTTATGGTCAGCTATACTTTTTAATTTAACACAAAAAGAGAATTTTAAAGAAAAATAAAAAATTTTAATACACAAATATTACAATGTAATTACAACTCATCGAAAAATTTTCTTTTATAAGATTTTCTTAAATAACCTTGTTTAGAGGGATTTGTTTTAATGCTCCAGCAATAGTCCGCCATCATATGCTTATCCCAGTGACCCTGGTACCGCTCCTCTATAGTGCGGATATCTTGATGGAAACGTTCACCTTGTTCTTCACTGAAGTCTCCAAGATTTTCAGGGAAACAATCCAAATGACGGTGTAGGTAGTGCACCTTAATGCTCATATTACAACCAAGCTGCTTGAAATGTGACAACATGTTATCCACGTGGTCCGAATAGTGCTCACCCTTTTAGTTTCCCAGGAAATTGCGCACTATCCAAACAAATTCATTCCAAGCATTTCTTTCAATATCTGTCATGGAATTACTAAAATTTTCATCATTGATTAATTTTTTGATTTGAGGGCCATCAAAAATGCCAGCTTTAAGTTTCTCCGAACTCAAATTGTTGAACTTTTTACTGATATATCTAAAACAATCACCGTCCTTGTTGAGAGCTTTGACAAATTGTTTCATAAGTCCTAGCTTGATATGGAGAGGTGGCAGTATTATGCGATCACTGGGCACAAGTGGTTGATTAACTATATTGTGGTTTCCTGGAACCATAGCTTCCCTCGAAGGCCAGTCTTTCTTACTCCAGTGTTCAGATCTGGCTCTGCTATCCCATAAACAAATGAAACACGGATATTTTGTGTAGCCACCTTGTTGGCCTAGAAGAAAATTCACCATTTTTAGATCCACACAAATTAGCCAGCGGTGTTCGTTGTACTTTATTTTATTTATAACTGAGGCAATTGTAGAATATTCTTCTTTAGCTTTAGTTGAATGTGCAATGGGCAACGAACCCAATTTATTACCGTTATGCAGAAGTACACATTTTAGGCTGCGTTTAGAAGAATCTATAAATAGTCGCCAGTCATTTGGATCATACTCCTCTAATCCCATCGCTGTTACTAAACCAGGAACATCTGAACAATAAACAAATTCATCGTCTTCGGAAAAGAATGGAAGTAAGTTTTTTTCTCTGTTACGGTAGTATGAAATTGTTGTTCCTTGGGTTAACAGATTTTTTTGCTTTAATCGAGAAGCAAGAATTTCAGATGCTTTTTTAGAAAGTCCAAGGTCTCTCACTAAATCACTAAGCTCCTCCTGATTAAATTGCTCGCGTTCAGAAGAAATATCTAAATGCAAGTCATCTGATCCAAATTCAGAAATTGGTGAAGGAACATTTTGTCGTAAGTCGTGGAAATTGTGTGTAGATGTAGATGGTTGTGGTTCTGAATCCTCACTAGAGTACAGGACTGGTTGGGTAATAGACAACACGTTAGGATAAATCCATTTAGACCGGTTTGTTTTATTAATGCCTGTTATGTTGACAGCGCAAAAATAACAATCATCATAATGATTCGAAGGTTCCCGCCAGATCATTGGTGTTTTATACTTGAAGTGGGTCCGTTGCTTGTTTGCCCATAACCTTAATTACTCTACACAGTTTTTACATACAGTATTAGGAATCCAGTACTTGTCACGGGTTTCCATGGTAAATCCGAAGTAGTCAAAATAAATTTTTTTAATAAAATCTGACACACTTTTTCTATTTTTTATAAACGTGTATTCGCCACATATGTTACAAAAATAGTTTGGATTGATTTTGCAGGTGTTTCTTGACGTAGCCATTGCACAATTTTGAAGTATATATCAAAGTAACACAATTTTCAATAAATAACACACGGGAACAAAATTGAACTTTTTTGTGTTGACTGATTAAATGTTCAATGTAAAATGATTTATATTTTTTGTCGTTATACTTTTCGCTTTCGTAAACACTTGTTGAATGAGAAAAATTGGTTGAATGAACCCATATAAATACTTAGTAGTTTTTTACTGAAGTACCAAAAAAAATTATATCCACAATTTTATTGACAGTCACTTATGAATGAACACATGTGTTCAGGGGAATTCCTTTAAAAAATCATCCGTTACCAACGGTAAACCACACATCAATAAAAACAAGTGGACTTTTCTTTTTTCTCTTTAATTGACTGTGAACTGACTAGGTGTCATAAAGGGACAATAAAATTTATAGGCGTTATGAGTTTGCTACCGCAACCATAAAAATGAAATAATCTTTTTTTATTACTTAATTTTTTTAATTCTTAGAATCATAAAAAACTAACTTATTACATACAAACACTTACACATTAGAAAATGTTATTTTTGTATGGAAATCGCGATTTATATCAATTCAGTAAATCGTGAACAAAATCAAAAGTTGTGCACCGATTGCAATGAAATAAAGCTCATTTTATTCGAAATATATTTAACTAACTGTTTGTAGACCAAAACTGTGATTTTTGTCCCATTTTTATTTTTTAGGAATTTTTAAAGAACAAAAAAATGTTTTTTTTTAAAAAATTTTAATTTTTTTTTCAAAACTTGAACGATATCTCTAAAACTACTTGGAAAATTTAAAAACAAAGTAAGCACGGCTTTAAGAGAATATTGTTTGCGAGTTTCGGATTTTTTTTTTAATTTAATATGGTGAACCGTTTTCAAGTTATTCCAATATATGTAGCGGAAGTGCCTTAATTTTGAACATAACGGTATATCTCGAAAAGTCGAGCTGCTAGAAAAAAACCAAGGGCAGATTTGGATTCAGCGTCCCAATAACCTTAAAAACAATATTCAGTTCTTAATCAACAGAACCATTGTTCCCTTGTGTAATCATTCTGCAATAAAAATTAACTGATTTGCTAAAACAAATATTTTTTTTAAATATAAAAGATTCAGAGATTTCTTTACAGAAAATGGAAAATTTAAATGGAGAATTTCTCAGCTTCTGAGGAATAAAATTTTAAATTTTAAAATAACTTATAATTTTAAAAAAATTTAACTTCAAATTAAATTAAAATTTAAAAAAATTAAAAACTTAAATTATCTTTTGATTAACATTTTGCAAAACAATTAAATTACTTTTCAATTAGAACTAAAAACTTTATAAACAGCTTTTTACAATTTATTTAAGAAAATGTAGAATTCAAAGTTTTTTTTTTATTCAAAAAGACCTAACACTCGGAGAAATTTTCGGCAAAAAAACCAAAAGAAAATAACTTTTTCTTTAAAATCTACTTTTTCTTCAAAAATAAGCATATCTTAAGAAAGTACCTATTCTAAATTTTGTACGGTGCCCAACACAATCATGACTGTGTTTCGTTTTAATATTTCGTTATCTACACGAACATTTTTCTATCACGTATTTTTTGTTTCGAACACACATAAGCCACACAGATTCGAGTGTAGCTTTATTTTAAGTTTATTTTAAGTCTTCTTGCACGTATACTGCAAAAAAAAAAACAGAACATGTTCTTCAACGCGTACATCTAAAAATTAAAACATTATCCACTCGCGATCGGAAAAATCTGAAACAGCCCTATAATAAGGACAACAATTGTTTCAACCAAATTTATTAAAAAAATCTAAAATAATTTATTGGCAGTTGTAAAAAAATAAAAATTAAAAGATAGCAATAAAATAGAAAACAGAGAAATTTTATATATTGTATATGACTTAATTTCTTTTTTCTCGATCGCGTGTGGATAATGTTTTAATTTTTAGATGTACGCATTGAAGAACATGTTCTGTTTTTTTTTAGCAGTACACGTGCAAGAAAACGAACTTAAAATAAGGCTACATTTGATTCTGTGTGACTTATGTGTTTTCGAAACAAAAAAAATATGTGATAGAAGAACGTTCGTGTAGATAACGAAGTATTAAAATGAAACACAGTCATGATTGTGTTGGGCACCGTACAAAATTTAGAAGCACACATAATTGATATGAAAATAAAAATATGTGTTGGCTGCTTTAGAACCGAACATTGCGTGTTTCATGTGTGGATTTTCTGAACATTGAAAAAAAAACTGCATCGCTACCGTCTATGTTTTTAAGTTTATTTTTTTTAATAGAGAAGATGTTTAAATTTACACTAAAATTTTTAAAACTAAATTAATTTAACGTTAATAAATATTGAAAGTTTTAAGATTTTTAGAACAAAATAATTATAGAAAAGTCTTCAGACTATCAAACATTTTTAAACCAGAAATTGTTTTTTACGTATTAATTAACTTTGTAAAAAACTGAACAGCTATCGTTTATGTTTTTAAGTTTTTTTTTTTAAATAGAAAATATTTTTTACACTAGAAATGTTTAAAAATAAATTTATGTAGCCTTAAAAAATATTGAAAGTATTTTAATTTTTTATAAAAATATATAATTATAGAAAAGACTTCAAACTATCAAACATTTTAAGCCAGAAATTATTTTTTACATTTTAAATAATTTTGTAAGAAACGGAGCTGCTATCGTCTATGTTTTTAAGTTATTTTTTAAAAAGAAAATGATTTACTTTACACTAGAAATGTTTAAAAATAAATTAATCTAGCCTTAAAAAATATGAAAGTTTTTAGATTTTTCAGAAAAAAATTGTTGTAGAAAAGTCTTCAGATTATCTAACATTTTTAAGCCAGGAATTATTTTCTACATTTTAAATAATTTTGTAAAAAAAAAAACTGAAAGTTTTTTAATTTTTTAGAAAAATATTATTATAGAAAAGTCTTCAGATTATCACACATTTTAAAGCCAGAAATTATTTTTTACATTTTAAATAATTTTGTAGGAAACGGAGCTGCTATCGTCGTGTTTTTAAGTTATTTTTTAATAGAAAATGTTTAAATTTACACTAGAAATGTTTAAAAATAAATTAATCTAGCCTTAAAAAATATGAAAGTTTTTAGATTTTTCAGAAAAAAATTGTTATAGAAAAGTCTTCAGACTATCAAATATTTCAAGCCAGAAATTATTTTTTATATTTTAAATAATTTTGTAAAAAAAAAAACTGCATCGCTACAGTCTATCTTTTTAAGTTTTTTTTTTTTTTTCATAGAGAGAAGTTTAAGTTTATACTATAAATTTAAAATAAATTAATGTACCCATAAAAAATATTGAAAGTTTTTTTAATTTTTCAGAAAAATATATTTATAGAAAAGTCTTCAAACTATCAAACATTTTTAAGCCAGAAAGTTTTTTAACATTTTAAATAATTATGTAGAAAACTTAACTGCAACCGTTTATGTTTTTAACTTATTTTTTAAATAGAAAATGGTTAAATTTACACTAGAAATGTTTAAAAATAAATTAATCTAGCCTTATAAAATATGGAAAGTTTTTAGATTTTTCAAAAAAAAAATAAAAGTCCTCAGAATATCAAATATTTTTAAACTCTTTCTTTTAACTCATACTCTCTGTCTGTCTGTCTGTCTGCCATGGGTAGACCCCATGACCCCTTATTCAATTGATCTGAAACTTGGCCCATAGTCTTGTCGTGATTACAGACTAATTTTGTGGTAGTCACGCACAGACACGCGTGGTCACGCACGGCCACGGAGTGATCTAAATGTCATTTTCCTCATCCGCTCGATCTCAAGCTTGGTCCATACACTTGCTGTGAAAAAAGATGAACTTTGACTTAGTCACGCGCAGTCACGCACGGTCACGCACAGTCACGGAGTGATCTAAATGTCATTTCCCCTCATCCTATCGATCTGAAACTTGGTCGATATACTTGCTGTAAAGAAAGATCAACTTCGACATAGTCACGCGTAGTCACGCACAGTCACGGGGTGATTCAAAACCCATTTTCCCTTATCCGATCGATCTAAAACTTGGTCGATAGACTTGCTGTGAAAAAAGATTAACTTTGACATAGTCACGCGCAGTCACACACAGTCACGCGTGGTCACGCACGGTCTCGGAGTGATCTAAATGTCATTTCCCTTCATCCGCTCGATCTCAAGCTCGGTCCATACACTTGCTGTGAAAAAAGTTTAACTTTGACTTAGTCACGCGCAGTCACGCACGGTCACGCACAGTCACGGAGTGATCTAAATGTCATTTACCCTCATCCGACCGATCTGAAACTTGGTCGATATACTTGCTGTAAAGAAAGATCAATTTCGACATAGTCACGCGTAGTAACGCATAGTCACGCACAGTCATGCACAGTCACGGGGTGATTTAAAACCCATTTTCCCTTATCCGATCGATCTAAAACTTGGTCGATAGACTTGCTGTGAAAAAAGATTAACTTTGACATAGTCACGCACAGTCATGCATAGTCACGCACAGTCACGCAGAGTCACGCACAGTCACGGAGGGATTAAATCCTTACTTCCCCTCATCCGATCGATCTGAAACTATGTCCATAGACTTGTTGTGGGCAAAGATTATTTTAAGATAGTCAAACACAGTCACGCACAGTCACGGACATATTCAAAACTCATATGCATTAGGAAAGAAAGAGTTTTAATAAGAACTTTGTTTTTATGGGTTAAATTATTAAGCCAGAAATTGTTTCTTACATTTAAAAATAATTTTGTAAAAAACTGAACAGCCACCGTCTATGTTTTTAAGATTTTTTTTTTTTATTAATAGCAAATGTTTAAATTTACACAGAAGTGTCTGTTTAAACAGAAAATGTTTAGATTTTGCAGAAAAAACTAAGAGAAAACTCTTCAGACCATCGAACATTTTTAAGCCAGAAATTGTTTTTTATATTTGAAACAATTTTGTGAAAAACTCAACCGTTACCGTGTCCGTTTAAAAAAAATTTTTTTTTTATTAATAGCAAATGTTCAAATTTACACTAAAAATGTTTAAAAATAAATGATTGTAGTTTTAAGAAATATTGAAAGTTTTAGATATTGAAGAAAAAAAAATTTGAACAGCTACCGTCTATGATTTTAAGTTTTTTTTTTTTAATTGAAAATGTTCAAATTTACACTAAAAATGTTTAAATATAAATAAATGTAGTTTTAAGAAAAATTTAAAGTTTTTAGATTTCACAGAAAAAAAAACAAATTAACAGACTATCAAACATTTTTAAGTCAAAAATTAATATTTACATTTTTAATATTTTAATAAAAAACTGAACTGCTACCGTCTATGCTTTTTACTAAAAATAAAAAAAACTATGCAACTTCTCAATAAGGTTTTCAAGCAAAGAATTCTGGATATACATAGACAATTCCTCTTATTCACAAATGTTCAGGTTAAAATCAAATGTAAGTCAGTGTTAACTGTATAAAACTGTTTTTCTAAGATATTTTTGTTATAGAATCATATTATCGTAGGGCTCTATATAAAATACATATCTCAATAGATAATTATTTGTTTAGAAAAAAAATCATATACCAGTATCAGTCTTAGCGAACATGTGAAATAAAATGTATATATTTTAAATTTTAAATTTAAAAACTATTATTTAAAAATTATCTTTAGTGCAAAAGCTATGTAAAAATTTAAAACCTTAAACTTTACTCATGTAACAAATCTTTTCATAAAAAAAAAATATTGTACTTCAAACTTTTGACCTTTCGCTATCAATTATACCAATAACCTTAATAAAGCCATATATTTTTTTTCTTGTAGAAAATGTATATAGAAAAAAAAAAGCAACCTTTAACATAACAACGAGGCACCATGACGTACGAGTGATAAAAAATTTACAAATGTGTTTACTTTGTATCAATCATACGTCATGAAGTATAAGCCGAGAAACAATATATGTTAAACGTCAATCGTTAAAACTGTGTTCATGGTAATTTGGCATTTGACTTCCATTTAACTGAGCTGAAAGGTGCACATTGTTTGATGGATCTTCATTATTGTCTGCTCTTATTTTATATTTTTTAAATCTTGTTGTAGCTTCTTCGTAAATCAATCAATTCTGTCTTTACAATTTTACCAGCAGTTTTATACATTCAGACATGACCATTTAAAGCAATTAAAACAGAATCACCAACACCTGATCGAATGCAGTGGTAGTAATGGAGAGCTATTAAGAAGGCGGGGTGGTGATGTCTTACTAATAAATATTTGTAGTATTCGTATTTTTACGCTTTATATTTTCCTGATGTAGATTTTAGATTTTACACAAAATTTTAAATTTTTTTTTAAAAATTTCACATTAGCTGTTCTATTTCAACGATGGATAAAAATTATCTTATACAATAATATATGGGCCTCTGTTGCCAAAATGATTAACTCCACTTTTTTAATTATTTATTTATTTATGTTTTTTGCCTTATTGTCAGAGCCTGATTGACCCCTAATCAATTTCTTTAATAATAAGGTGGTGTTAATGGTACTAGTTCTTATTATCAAATAAATTAGTTTTGAATACAAGCAGTTAGGCATCAATCAAGCATAATAAACTTTAAAAAAAAATCAATAAGTTAATCGATTTGGCCTCCATATTTTATTGGTATTCATTTGGATGGACCACCTTTAAAAGTAGGATCCAATTACTATTACCAGCTGATTCCAGCGCTCGAAATTCGAGTGTAATATCTAGGCAACTTTATTTTTCAACTTATCCAATTCACAAACCAACACATTTCTGGTTTGTTATTATTGTGAATGAAGATAACAAACTCATTAACAAATTTAATAGACACACACATAGCATATGTCTAATTTTATGAATGTGTTAGTAGCAACTTTAAATGCAATTTACTCAAAATAAAGGACAAAATTTAAAAATCTGTAAATCTGCAAAACGGCTAAAAAGAAATACCTTTCAAAAAAATATAGGACTGGTCAAAATCGGGATAAAATGGTAGAACAAAACATCGGTCACAAAAAATTGCCTAGCCTATTAATATTATAGATTACATACATTTGCTAAGAATGACACCGGCTTTTTTTTTTTTGCTAATCAAATGATTATCTATTCAATAATGTCAACAAAATCCAAATATGGTTCTTATATAGAACACTCCGAAAACATGATTCTGTACAATGTGCTATTCAGAAATAGTTAACACCACCCCACATTTGATTTTATCCTGAAAATTTGTGAATAATCGCAGCTTTTTACAAACATTCTTAACTTGAATAATTTAAAAAAAAAAATAAAAACATAGTTCAAAATTTTTAAATTTTAAAAATAATTCTAGCTCAAAAATTTTTGATAGTGCAGAGAATTAACAAAGTCTCAATTTGTTCCTAAAATGTAAATCAATTTATTTTTAAGCATTTCTAATGTAAATTTAAACATTTTCCCTTTTATGTTCTTGTTAACAAAAACCAATATTAAAAATGTATATTTTTATTTCCAATGGAATTGGTTTGCAATTCTTTACACAACTTTTCTATACCAAAAAATTTTTTATATATTTCCGGTCGTAAAATTCCTCACAGTCTTTGAATCTTTCTGTAGAAAAAAACATTGAATGTTGAATTTTCTTAAGATATATTGTCAAGCTTTCTTAATTATAAAAAGGATTTTTCCGTAATTCCTTTTGGCCTTTTAATTGTAAAAGTCGCATTAACCATAAAATGAGTAAATTTGCAAAATTCTCACAATTTTGATTTTATTTTTCTTTTTAGCTAATTAAGTATTATTAACTAAACTCCTATAAAATATTTTTTGATATTTTATTTTTGCAGAAAAATGATTAAAAATTTCTTGTAAAAAAAAATTTTCTTAATTTATTTTTAAACATTTCTAGTGTAAATTTAAAATTTTCCATTTTATGTTCTTGTTAATAAAACAAATCATAAAAATTTAAATTTTTACGGCCCTTGGAATTGTTTTGAATGCAAAAGATGCTTTAAAGGTTTGCAAATATTTACACAACTTTTCCACACCAAAAAATTATTCATATATTTTTGGTCGAAAAATTCCTCAGAAACTTGGAATGTTTCTATAGAAAAAATATTTAATTATAAATTTTCTTAAGATATTTTTTCAAGCTTTCTTAATTAGAAAAACGAGGTCTCCATAATTCCTGTCGGTCTACTAATTTTAAAAGTCGAATTAAATTATTAAACATAATCGCGTAAATTTACATAATTCTCAGAATATTGTTTTCATTTTTCATTTAATTCAATTAAGTATTATTAACTAAACTCCTATCAAATATTTTCTAATATTTTTATTGTAGAAAAATTATTCAAAATCTCTTATAATAATTTATTTTCAAATTAATCAAAATCTCTTATAATAATTTATTTTTAAACATTTTTAATGCAAATTTAAACGTTTTCCCCCTTATGCTAACAAAACAAATTTTAAAAATTTAAATTTTATGGCCCTTGGAATAGATTTGAATGCAACATTTGCTTTAAAGGTTTGCAATTATTTACACAATTTTTCTATACCAAAAAATTATTATTCCTCAGAATCTTGGAATGTTTCTATAGAAAAAATATGTTTTATTTTGAAATTTCTTAAGATATTTTTCCAAGCTTTCTTAATAAGAAAAAGGAGTTTTTCATAATTTCCTTTGACCTTCTAATTGTCAAAGCCGAATTAAAATATTAAACAAAAAACGTAAATTACATAATTCTCAAAATTTTGATTTTATTTTTCTTTTTATCCAATTAAGTACAATTAACTAAACTTTTATAAAATATTTTTTGATATTTTTTTTTTGTAGAAAAATTTTACAAAAATTTTTGTAATAAAAATGTTATTAATTTATTTTTAAACATTTTTAATGTAAATTTAAACATTTTCCATTTTATGTTCATGTTAACAAAACAAATATTAAAAATTTAGATATGAATGGCCCTTGGAATTGTTTAGAATGTAACAGTTGCTTAAAGGTTTTCAATTATTTACACAGTTTTTCTATAGCGAAAAATTATTGATATATTTTCGGTCGACAAATTCCTCTGAATCTTGAAATGTTTCTATATAAAGAAAAATTTTGAATCACGCTTTCTTTTTAAGAAAAAGGATTTTTCCATAATTCCTTTTGGCCTTCTAATTGTAAAAGCCGAATTAAAGTATTAAACATAAAATGAGTAAATTTATATGTTTCTCAAAATTTTGTTTTTATTTTTTTTAAACCCATTAAGTATTATTAACTAAATTCCTATCAAATCTTTTTTGATATTTTTTTTAGTTAATTATTCAAATCTCTTATAATAAAAATTTTATTAATTTATTTTTTAATAAATTTAAACATTTCCCATTTTTGTTCCTGTTAACAAAACACATATTACAAATTTAGATTTGAATGTCCCTGGAATTGTTTAGAATGTAACAGTTGCTTAAAGGTTTGCAATTATTTACACAATTGTTATATCTAACAAATTATTAATATATTTTCGGTCAAAAAATTCGTCAGAATCTTGAAATGTTTCTATAGAAAAAATAGTTTTTATTTTGAATTTCTAGAAATATTTTGTCAAGCTTTCTAAATTTTAAATATTAATTTTCCATAATTCCTGTTGGTCTACTAATTTTAAAAGCGGAATTAAAGTATTAAACATAAAACGAGTAAATTTACATAATTCTCAAAATTTTTAAGTTATTTTTCTTTTTATCCAATTAAATACAATTAACTAAACTCTTATAAAGTATTTTTTGATATATTTTTTAGAAAAATTTTTCAAAATTTATTGTAATAAAAATTTTATTCATTTATTTTTAAACATTTTTAGTGTAAATTCAAAACATTTTCCATTTTATGTTCCTGGTAACAAAACAAATTTTAAAAATTTAAAATTGTATGGCCCATGGAATTGGTTTGAATGTAACTGTTGTTTAAAAAGTTTGCAATTCTTTATACAATTTTTCTATACCAAAAAATTATTGATATATTTTCGGTCGAAAAATTCTTCAGACTGGAATGTTTCTATAGGATAAAAAATTTTGAATACGCATTTTAAATAAAAAAAAAGATTTTTCCATAATTCTTTTGGTCGCCTAATTGTAAAAATCGAATCAAAGTATTAAACTTAAAACGATTAAGTTTACACAGTTCTCAAAATTTTGGTTTAATTTTTCTTTTTAACCAATTAAGTACAATTAACTAAACTCATAAAATATTTTTTGATATTTTTTAAGTAGATTATTCAAATCTCTTATAACAAAAATTTTATTTATTTATTTTTAAATGTTTTTAGAGTAAATTTAAACATTTTCCTTTTTATGCTCCTGTTAACAAAACAAATTTTAAACATTTTAATTTATATGGCCAATGGAATTGGTTTGAATATACATTTGTTTTAAAGGTTTGCAATTCTTTACACAATTTTTCTATATCGAAAAATTATTGAAATATTTTTGGTCGAAAAATTCCTCATAATCTTGGAATGTTTCGATAGGAAATAAATTGTGATTTGAAATTTCTTAAGATGTTTTTTCAAGCTTTCTTAATTAGAAAAAGGAATTTTCCATAGTCCTGTTGGTCCTCTAATTATAAAAGTCGAATTAAAGTATTAAACATAAAATGAGTAAATTTACAATATTCTCAAAATTTTGATTTAATTTTTCTTTTTAACTAATTAAGTATCTATAATATTAATAGGCTCGGCGATTTCTTTGTTTGATGTTTTGTTCTACCATTTATCCCGATTTTGATCAAACGTATTTTATTTGAAAGGTATTTCTTTTTAGTCAATTTGCAGATTGACAGATTTTTAAATTTTTTTCCTTAGTTTTGAGTAAATTGCATTTAAAGTTGCTACTAACACATACATAAAATTATACAATGCTATGTGTGTGTTTATTAAATTTGTTAAAAATGAGTTTGTTTTTTGTGTTAGCATACCTTTAGGGCCATTATTTAATGAAAAAATAAAATTTCCCATAATTTGCACTCGAATTTCAAGACTGGGATCTGCTAGTTATTATCTAAACTCCTATAAAATATTTTTTGATATTTTTTTTTGTAGAAAAATTATTCAAAATTTCTTGTAATAAAAACTTTATTAGTTTATTTTTAAACATTTCTAGTGTAAATTTAAACATTTTCCATTTCATGTTCTTGTTAATAAAACAAATTTTAAAAATTTAAATTCTTACTGCCCATGGAATTGGATAACAGTTGTTTGTAATTATTTACACAATTTTTTATATCAACACAATATTAATATATACTATAATTGGTCGACAAATTCCTCTGAATCTTGGAATGTTTCTATAGGAAGAAAATTTTGAACCACGTTGTTTAAATTTTATAACAAGATTTTTCCATAATTCCTTTTGGTCGCCTAATTGTAAAAGTCGAATTAAAAAATTAAACATACAACGACTAAATTTACATAGTTCTCAAAATTTTGTTTTTATTTTTATTTTTAACCAATTAAGTATTATTAACTAAACTTCTATCAAATATTTTTGGATATTTTTTTTCAGAAAATTATTCAAAATCTCTCATAATAAAAATTTTATTAATTTATTTTTATACATTCTTCGCGTTAATTTAAACATTTTCCATTTTATGTTCTTGTTAATTAAACAGATTTTAAATATATAAATTTGTATGGTCCTTGAAATTGGGTTGAATGTAACAGTTGCTTTAAAGGTTTGCAATTATTTACATATTGTTATTATTATTATTTGAATAAGAATGAATATGAAATAACATGAAATTGAAATTTTGGGTTTCTTGAAAACACAAATTTTATATTTTCGAAGTATTTTTCGAAATCATATTTTTTATTATCAAATGACAAGGTGCCATATGGTTCTTTAGTCACTTTCACAAAAAAACTTTAAGTAATTTTTGCAAGTTTTTCCTTAAGATTATATAGAAAGTAAAAAAAAAAATGTTTTCTTTTAATATAACAATTTACTTGTTCATTTAATTGTTTTTATTCTTCAATTTCATTCAATTAAGAATGACTTCTCTTTTTGAAATAAGTTAGGCATCGCCAAAGAAAATTCGAAATTCAAATAAATTGGATTTGACTGGCATCACTTCTGTTTCGAACATAAACAAAGTTGTGGCAGTCATATGCAAAAAAAAATAAAAATATGTGATTGGAGTGAAATATTATTTTAAGTTCCTTTATTCGTAATAATTAGTACATAAAGAATCTATGTTATAAATGAAAAAATTATACTGGAAAATAGATTATGCAAATATAAAGTTTTTATTATAGTTTTAGAACAACATCATCTCCAAAAGTGTGTTTTATTAACATTGACTATTGATTAGGAGTTTTTTGTTTTAATCAGCGCAAAATGTAGACGTTTTTTAAAATCTTTTTTTTTTTATAAAATTAATGTCTAATTTTTTAAAATAATGACAGGGTTCAATAAAAAACATGTTGGAGTTTAAATATCAATTAGTTTTTTTATCTCTTAAGACCTGCTTAGTAGAAAAAAAGGGCATTTGTTTTAATTTCTAAAAGCCTATTCTATGTGAATTAAAATGAGAAAAAATATTCTTATTGAAATTAGAGAACAGCAAAAAACTCGTAGATTTAAGAATTTTTCATTTACGAGTTTTTTTTGTGATAGTGGTTTCAAGAACAGGGGTGTATATTTCTATACCAAAAAATTATTGATATATTTTCGATCGAAAAATTCCTCTGAATCTTGGAATGCAAACAAACTCTTTTTCCCTTTATCCACTTAAGTATTATTAACCAAACTCCTATAAAAGATTTTTTTATATTTTTTGTAGAAAAAAATTTCAAAATTTCTTGTAAAAAAATTTTAATAATTTATTTTTAAACATTTCACTAGAAATTTAAATTTAAACATATTCAATTTTATGTTTTTTTATTATAAAAAATATTTAAATTTTATTTTTTCTATATCAAAGTTTCTATACCAAAAAGATCTTTTTAGCAGAATTTAAAAAGTGAAAACGTTGTAAATTTAAACATTTTCTACTTTATGCTCATGTTAACAAAAAAAATATGTAAAAATTTTAATTTTTATGGCCCTTGGAATCGATTTTAATATAACAATGGCTTTAAGGGTTTCCATTTATTTACACAAATTTTCTATATACAAAAAAACTTTATACATATATGTTCTGTAGGAAAATTCATTCAAAGAAAAAATACTTTGAGTATTGAATTTTCCTATGATATTTTGTTAAGCTGTCTTAATTGTAAAAAGGAGTTTTCGCTAATTGCTTTTGGTCTTTGTAAATGTAAAAGATGAAGTTAAGTTTTATACATAAAACGAGTAAATTTACACAACTCTTAAAATATAGTTTTCAGGCAAGCATTAATTTAACTCCTATTTTAATTTCAAAATAATTTATAAAAACTTTCAATAAAAATATTTTTTAATATTTTCTCTGTCGAAAAATTATTTCTAATCATCGAATCCTATATTTCCTTAAATAAAGTCTTAATAATAAAAAAAAGTACCTTTATTTTCATTCTATCTAATTACCTTTATATTATTTCCAATTGTAAAAGCCGAATTGAAATTTTAAACAAAAAATAAGTAAATTCACACTATTCTCTTAATCTTTTTTATTTTAATTTCTTATCCAATTTAACTTAACTCCTATGGTAGGTCTCATTAATTCATGTCCTACCTACTTTTATGCTACAATTGAATGTAAGGTTTGGAAACAATTTACAAAGTTCCTCTACACAATTAATTCTTCACATTTTGCTATACAAAATTCCTCACCATTTTACGAGTACGTCTGTTTCTATAGAATCAAAATTCTTTAAATCCTAGGTTTTCTAAATAAAGTGGTAAAGTTAATTTTGAAAAATTTCTTCAAATTAGTTTTAACTGAATTCTTTTAAACTTTCAAACATAAAATGTACTTTTGTTTTGCTTTTTTATTTAATTCAAAATTGTTTTAAATTTAAAAGGAATTATGCATTTATGCCATAATTGAACGGAAATTGCTGACACAATGTTTCTCCGCGAATAATTCTTGATGGTTTTCTGTCGAAAAATTCCTTCAAATCGAAGGTGAGTGAAACACAAAAAATGTTTACCTTCAAACCTATATTTTGTTCAATAAAATTGTAAGGCTTTTTCTAATTTTAATAACTTATAACTGATTGAAAAAAAATTCTTTCAATCTTGAGTTTTCTTAAGATATCTTGTTAAGCGTTCTTAATTGTAAAAATGAGTTTTCGATAATTCCTTTTGTTTTTTCTAATAGTAAACGTGAAGTTAAAGTCTTAAACACAAAATTATTAAATTTATATAACTCTCAAAATTATTTTTCTTCTTTATTCAATTTAAAATTTTTTAACGAAACTAAAATAGATCTCATTACTTAACCTCCTATATTTATTTCCACAGTTATTCGACTGTTGATGTGTTTCTTTCGAAAAATTCCTTCGAATCTAAAATATACTTTGAATCCCACATTTTGTTTAATAAAATTGTAAAGCTTGTTAAATTTTTAGAAATGTAGTTCTGTTGTTTCTAGCTGATAAACTCAAATTTTAATATTAAACATAAAATGTGTAATTTGCACCATTTCCAAAATTTCGAATTTTTTTTAAATTTTGTTTAAGAATTTTTAACTAAACTCCTAAGTCAAGTCTCATTATTTCTACAAAATTGTCTATACAAATAATTCTTGATGTTTTCCATAAAAAAAAAATGCTATGATTTAAAGGTGTGTTTTGTTTCTGTAGAAAAATACTTGAATTCTATATTTTCTTAAATAAAATTGTAATGCTCTCTTAATGGTGCAAAGCAGGTTTCCTCAGTTGTAGTTTCGAATGGAAAAGTCAAATCAAAATATTAAAAATATAAAAAAGAAATTTAAAATATTCTTAAAATTTATGTTTTATTTTCCGCTTTTTTATACAATCTAAGAATTTTCAACTAAACTGCTAAGTCTGATTCAGATTTTTTCTTGGTGGTTTCTCTGTCGAAAAAATTCTTCCAAATATTTGAATTCTACATTTTCCTAAAAAAATTATTAAAAGCAGTTTCTAAAGTTATTTCTAACTGAAAAATCGAATTAAAATGTTAAACAAATAATGTGTAAATTTACTTTTTTTTTAAATATAATTAAAGATTTTTCAACTAACCAACAGATCCCATATTTCACCTCCCACTTCAATCCGCGTCTGAAACAATAACAAATGTTCTACATAAAATTACTTATGGTCATGTTGATGATACATGATTCGATGGTTCACGGTTTGGTAACTGTGATAATGACGATGGTCATTACATGTATATGCACGTGTATGCTACCAGTATTTTTTATATGTTTTGTTATAATATATGTGTGTGAGTGTACATGTTTCGTGTTCCATATTGGTTTGAACTATTTTCATTCATTCTTGTAGTTTTTTTTTTTTTTTTTTGGTATTGTTCTTGTTTCTATTTGTTCGCAGTGTAAGTAATGTATTGGTATGTGAACGATGTGAGTGCAAATGAAAAAACATTCATTTTCTCCACTATGCCATATGTGGTCCAGTAGCTTATCAACAATATAAAATAACATGAAACTTTATTGTTTTCTTTCTTTTTTTTGGCTGGTTTTTCGTGATTGTGTTTAAATATTCTTTTTTACGATAAAATTTGGCTATTTGATTTATTCTACGTGTGCGAGTGTCTGTATGTATGTTTACCAGAGATGAGATAAAACACTACAAAACTCTTCAAAGTAGATTATATTTTAAATTTATTTTAGTTATATATTTAATATAAATATTTATATAATTTGAACAAAGAAAATGTCAAAGAAAAAAGAGTTTTAATGTTAAAAAATATTTTAATTGAAAGTTCCCTTGTACGATATTCATATCATTTGCTTTGACAACCATTATGGCTTCATTGGTGTTTACGGTTCCTTGCGATTTTATAACTTGCGATTCTGGTTATTTTTTGTAGTTACTTTTTCCGTAACTACTTATCAGCTGTTTTTGTTAAAAAAAATATACAAGAAAATTTACCGCCAAGCCATATATGAGATACTTTAATTACATTTCATAAAATTACAAATTTTACAAATTTTAGTAAAAAAAAAACTACAATTGACCAAAAAATTATAATAATAAAGAGAAATTCTTTATTTATTTATTTTATTTTCATATAATGAAGCAGATTCTCTTACTTAATTATTTCCATATAGTGAATGGGATTCTTTAATAATTTATATTAAATACCCCGACTGCACTCTACCATGCAAACAATTAGTAGCAGTATTTTTATTTATTATAGAAATTGTGTTAACTAACATCAATAACTATTAATTATCTAGGCGCTTTCTTGTGACCGATATTTTGTTCTACAGTTTTATCCCGATTATGACCAAACGTATATTATTTGAAAGGTATTTCTTTTTAGCCATTTTTCAGATTTACAGATTTTTAAATTTTTACCTTTATTTTGAGTAAATTGCATTTAAAGTTGCTACTACACATACATAAAATTATACAATGCTATATGTGCGTTTATTTAATTTTTTTAATGTGTTTGTAATAAAAATGTGTTTGTTTCTTGTGTTGATTTGTGAATTGACTATAATTGATTAGCATACCTTAAGGGTCTTTATTTAATGAAAAAGTAAAATTTCCTAGAATTTGCACTCCAATTTCGAGGGCTGAAATCTGTAATTATGAATGATTACACAAGGGCACAAAATTGAAAATTTTTTGTGTTGACTGGAACTTTATAGCAAATTTTAACTAATTTTAAGTAGCTGATTTCAAATCTAATCTCCATTTTTCCCCATTAGCTCGCATTTTTAAGTTACATGTATTAATCGTATTTTTGACTTTTTTTAAAAAATTTTTCTTTTTTTCAAAACTTCAACGATATCTCTGAAACTACCGTGCAAATTTAAACCCAATGTAAGCACAGCTTAAAGATAATATTATTGATGAGTTTTTGGATTTTTTTTAACTAAATATGGTGAATCATTTTCAAGTTATTCCAATATCGCGAAAGCTGAGCTGATAAAAACCAAATGCAGATTTGGAATCAGCGTCCCAAATAACCTTAAAAACAACATTCAGTTCTTAATTAATAAAAACCTTAATCAATAAACCCTTATCTATAATATTAATAGGCTAGGCGATTTCTTGTGACCGATGTTTTGTTCTACCGTTTTATCCCGATCTTGACCAAACGTATATTATTTGAAAGGTATTTCTTTTTAGCAGTTTTGCAGATTTTCAGATTTGTAAATTTTTTCTTTTATTTTGAGTAAATTGCATTTAAAGTTGCTACTAACACATACATAAAATTAAACAATGCTATGTGTTTATTAAATGAGTTAATGTGGTTATAACAGGAATGAATTTTTTTTTATGTTGATTTGCAAATTGGCTATAATTGATTAGCATACCTTGAGGGTCTTTATTTAATGAAGAAATAAAATTTCCTAGAATTTGCACTCGAATTTCGAGGGCTGGAATTTGCTAGTATTATTAATTGTTTTTTACTTAAAAACTGCAAAGCTTTTTTACTATAGTTATTCCTATTGCAACTATACATTTTGCTTACTCAACACATATGCTCTTGAAAAAATGTATGTCAGAATATTTAGTGTCATCGGTTCATATGACTTCCGCATATAAATGTGTTATTATTTCGTAGCCATTTACCATGTTTAAAAAATTGCAAAGTGCAATATTTTTTTTTTTTTTTTTGATTAATTTAAAAGTGTATCGTATAAATATAGACCAACATATTATTAAATAATATGCGTCCGGCTTTCGATGACACAAAAATATTGAAACATGACAACCGTATAATATTTTTCCTATAATTAACGATTTGGGTGTAGCCAGTGTTTCAAGAAATTTATTGTATTTTTAAATCCAGAGAAATTGTATGTATATTATAATGAGTGTATCTAAATACACTAAATTATCAAAGGAGAAGTCGATCTAGCAATGTCCGTTTGTCTGTCTGTCCGTCTGTCTATCTGTTGAAAATATTCTCCTGTCCGTAATAGGTCGAGTGGGTTAAACTAGTTAGACTTCAAATGTTCGTTAGAATCTTTGGCAGTTTGGTGTTCCATTTTGAGTCTCTAGGCCTAAAAGCCGGGGAATGATGTACGAAAATGCAAATATACTTTGATAAAATTTCCCTCATTAAATGGAGGGAAAAAATACTGTTCAAACTCTCGGTCTCACTCCCTAGAATTATGCGAATAGCAAAAAAATGATAAATACAAAGTTTTAGGCCAATCAAAAAACATTTAGTAGTGCCTCAACGCGATTGAAAATTTCAAGTGTGTTTATAAGGGGAAAATATGACTTTTTTTTTCAGATTTTACGAAAATTTTGTTCTATATACTAATTTTTGCGACAAATTGTTATATAATTCGGGATCAGTATTAAATTATCCTTTCAAAAAACTATAAAACTTCAAAATCGAGTAAAACCTCGCCAAGAAATAGCAAATGCCCCAGACCACTTTTGTGCCAAAAAAAACTGGGTCATGAAATTTGATGGCATTTTTTTCAACTTTGAGAAATTGATTAAAGCCAACATTTTGTTTTAGTCTTTATACCTGTGAGTCCTCAGATATGAAGATATAAGCATTGAGACCGAAAATGGAAAATTTTTTTGATAAAATTTTGAAACTCCTTTTTCAAGTTTTGAAAAATTTTCTTAAACAAAATTTTAAAAAATTGATCTAGCTCTTTAGGGTCTTATTAAATGCATGTTAGGGATTAATAGTGTGAATTTTTAAGTAAATCCCAGATTTTTTTGACAAGGATTTTATTTTTGCAGGTTTCGAAAATAATGGGATTTTTGTAAAATATTCCGTCAATGAACTCTTTCTAAACACTTTGTATCAAAAATTCATCACTTGTCTACTCTTAAAAATTAAATTTTATCTTAGTAGCCTAAGGTTTCGGAAAAAAATACTATGACCCCATTAACCCTTTTGGAATTGGGGTCACATATGACCACAAGTTAATAAAAGACAACTTATTCAACAAATTTAAATATTTTGTAAGTGCTGTTGTATTTTTAGATCGACGCTTAATATATAATAACCAAATGTGTAGAACTTCCGTTCTTAAAATTTGGGATAAATTAGGGAATGTTAACCCATTATTTGTCAAGGGCAGCTTTGGATTTTAAGATATTTTTAAATAAAAATTAACGAAAACAAGTTTTTCTATTAAACCCGATGAAACCACTATTTAAAATTTAAGAAAAATAATTCGGTTAATTTATATTTATTTAACCCTTCAGTGCTCCCGGGATCAAAATAATCCATTGTGATATATCTCTGCTGCAATTATGTGCTTATTGCTCGCGAATATAAATTAAAACAGCTTTTAACGAATTTTTGTTACAAAATTATTTTATGTTATGAAGAAATAGTTTCAGGTCAATTGGTGACAATTAAGGCGTGCCTCACGCCCACAAAGTTTGACAAAAGGCATATTTTCACATTAAGTACGACTTTTATGTCTCATAGCTTATAAAATATTAATTGTACACAAAAATTGTTTAGTCAAAAGTTGTTCCTACTAAGGTTACCCTGAACGACTTTTCCCTTATCTCATATTTAACTAAAAAAATATCGAATAAAACCCACAAATACGAAAATTTTAAAATTATTATAAAATGTTTATTTGTTTGAATTATTCTTTGTATTTATTTTGGTAAATGGAATTTTTATTTGCAGATTTTCAATATTATTTAATTAATTTTTCATTGATGCAGCCTGAATAAGCAATAAGCAGATAATTGCACCAAAGATATTATCACAATGGAATATTTTGATCCCAGGAGCACTGAAGGGTTAAATAAATAAAAGTTAACCGAACTATTTTTCTTAAATTCTAAATAGTGGTTTTATATTTTTAATTTTTATTTAAAAATATCTTAAAATCCAAAGCTGGCCTTGGCAAATAATGGGTTAACGTTCTCGAATTTATCCCAAATTTTAGGAGCGGAAGTTCTACATATTTTGTTATTATATTTTAAGCGTCGCATCTAAAAATTCGACAGCACATACAAAACATTTGAATTTTTTGAATAAGTTGCCTATTATTATCTTGGGGTCATATGTGACCCCAATTCGAAAAGGGTTAATCGAGTCATACTATTTTTTTCCGAAACCCTAGACTATTAAGATAAAATATAACATTTAAAAATAGAAAAGTGATGAATTTCTGATACAAAGTATTTAGAAAGAGTATATTTACAGAATATTTTGCAAAAATCCCATTTTTCTCGAAATATGCAAAAATAAAATCCTTGTCAAAAAAAAATTTGGGAAAGGGATTTACTCAAAAATTCACACAGTTAATCTGTAGCAAATACTTAATAAAACCTTAGATTTTGTTTAAGAAAATTTTTTAAAACTTGAAAAACGGCAACAGCACTTACAAAACATTTGAATTTTTTGAATAAGTTGTCTTTTATTAACTTGGGGTCATATGTGACCCCAATTCCAAAAGGGTTTATGGGGCCATATTATTTTTTTCCGAAACCTTAGGCTATTGAGATAAAATGTAACATTTAGAAGTAGAAAAGAGTACATTTAGAGAATATTTTACAAAAATCCCATTTATCTCGAAATCTGCAAAAATAAAATACTTGTCAAAAAAAATCTGGGATAGGGATTTACTCAAAAATTCACACAGTTTATCTGTAATATGTAGCTAACAAAACCTTAAGATGCCAGATCCATTTTTTTAAATTTTGTTTAAGAAAATTTTTTAAAACTTGAAAAAGAAATTTCCCATTTTCGGTCTCAATGCGCAATAGGTTAGCAACGTGGTAATAAAACAATACTTCATATCCGAGTCCTCACAAGTATAGAGACCAAAAAAAATTATGGCCTTAATTAATTTCTGAAAGTTAAAAAAAATGCCATCAAATTTCATGACCTAGTTTTTTTTTTGCTATTTCTTGGCGAGTTTTTATTCGATTTTGAAGTATTATAGCTTTTTGGAAATATTATTTAATACTGATCCCGAATTATATAACAAGTTGTCGGAAAAATTAAACTATAGAACAAAATTTTTGTTAAATCTGAATAAAGTCATATTTTACCCATATAAACACACTTGAAATTTTCAATCGCGTTGAGGCACGACTAAATGTTTTTTGATTGGACCAAAACTTTGTATTTCTCATTTTTTTTTGCTATTCGCATATTTCTAGGGAGTGAGACCGCGAGTTTTAACACTTTTTTTTTAAGGGCAACCCTAATGTATAAGCTATGCATACACATTTTTGATTGCTTGTTGCTTTTGTTGGTTTGTTTTTGTACTCGTGAACAACAACAAGCAAAACAAGTAAGAGTGTTAAATTCGGCTGTGCCAAATCTTTGATACCCTCCACCTTGACTAGTCAATGGCTAGTGGAGACCGCTAATTTTCATGTCATGACTTTAAAATCCAACTTTTTGCCATGACAGAAACTCTGCCATAAACCCTGACATTAATTTAAAGTTTCATTCGATTTTGACGTTTAAGTATTTTAAAATGGCCCAACTTAAATCAAATAAAAGCCAAATTAATAATTTCATTAATATGTATCGCGAATATTAGTGTTTATGGAACTACAAAAGTGAAAACTATAAAAAACGGATTTAAAAAGAAAAGCGTGGGAGGAAATTGGACACAAATTTAAGTGTTTACAGTTCAAAGACATTTTTGAAATGAAATGTCTAGACATAATTTGCCCACTTTGCCTTTTGACGTTATTATATTTCTCTAACTTGAGCATTGCCATGAATTACAGCTAGACGAGATACCGTGTTATAAAAATCCCAGAATATTGATATTTATTTTATATATATATTTTTATTTAATATGTGTATGTTTATGTAAATATTATACACAAAAAATACAATATCAAAAGTTATTGTTGTGTTTTTCTTTAAATAAATTAATACATAAATTTTTTTTTGGTAAATTTACATAGTTTTTTGCTTTAGTTGTTGGTGAATTTTTAATCCCTTTATATTAACTCGTAGTGTCTTCTTCTCTGCTTGTCGATCTAAGAAATTTTTTTTATTGATGCCAAAACAATGAAAACTTTGAAATTTTTCTACCAGTGTTGATAAAAAAAATGTACGAAGGGTTAATTCTTATTATACTATTACCACAACGACCACAAAAACAACAAGTCCAACTATGACAACACTACAGCATTTAGAATAACAACAAGAACAATATAGAAACATCATTTTTTTTATTTTTTCAGAGACTTCCCTGGACCTGTTCCAAAGATTTTAATGATTTTTGAAATGGAAATCTTCCCACGATCTTGGAGAATCATTCTCACTAAAAATGATTACCTTAGCTGTCCTACTGATTGCATGATCGTGACAAGAACAACATAGAAAATCATATTTTTTCAAGACTTTTTTTAGTACTTCATTCAAATCAAGGGCCCTAACCAACCGATTTGGCCGATTTTAAACAGACAACTTCTCAGAATGTCAGTGAATCATTTTTTATGCCAACGGGCACCCTGGCTGCCCGATTGAAGTTGTCATCGTGTTTTCCACAGACGGACAGACGGACATCGCTATATCAACTCCGCTTGTTATAAGGATCACAAATATATATATTTTTTGGAGTCCAGAATTTTTTTCTAATTATAATAAACGTAATTAGAAACTTATATATACCCTCTGCACACTGGGGTGGAGGGTATAAAAATGGGGTATGCATCGCTAATAAACCAGTAAACAATGTAATTGTACGTGTCTACATTTATGCTGATTACATTTAAAAATTGCTTTCAATAAAAAAGCACTAAAATACTTAAAAAAAATTTTTTATTTTATTAATTTTAAACATCAGTGTAAAAATCTAGCCATGAAAATGTGAAATCTAGCCTTTTTGCCTCTTAGTGTTAACAACCTTGGTTATAAAAATGTTGGTTATAATGGAGTGTGTCAAAGATTCGGCACAGCCGATTTTAATACTCTTACTTGTTTTCTCTATTGATGTTTTGTTATTATGATTCATTGTTTTTAGCCGTTTTCGTCGTTTCCTTGATGTTTTTTATTTATTGACTTTTTTAGGGTGTCAATGGAAAGAAACATGCCATATCAAAGAAACATACGGGTGAATGTGTGTCGTTCAACTACAAAGCACTTTTGCAACAGCAATAACGCTTATTAAACTATGAACGTTTGTTCATTTTTTGTTATTCTTTCCAATGTTTATATATTTTTTTCTCCCTCTCATAAATTTGATTTTATTTTGTAATTTTTATTATGATTATTATTATTTTTTTAACATGCACCAGAAAACTGTGATATTTATATTGATTTATTTCTATAGACATGTACACTAGCGTGGGCTGAAGATGGATAAATTATGATTGCTCAAGGTAAACAGGTAAATGGCTCATCAAATGTAAAAAACTAATATTAGAAATTATTTTGAGGTAACGGAAAATCATTTACTGTAGCTGATTTAAAATTGAGACAATTTAAAAATTTCAGCCCATGCTATTGTAATCGTAACTTTTCTGAACATGGTTGTTTGCCAAAGGAATACATGCAATAACTTGTTTTTCATTAAATTTACGGCTAAAACCAATTAAGCGGATTGTTGTAAAATCTATTCTATCGTAAGTCAGATTTGATTGTTATTTTTATATCTCCTTCCAATTGTGGGTGAATTTAGATAATAATGGGTTACAAATCCATTTTATCAACTTAATTTTCTCGTAGTAAAAAAGTCATAAGAATGGTTTCAAAGTTTTGTGATGTGGCAACACCATAATATAGATGCCATATTGCAATTGTTGAAAATATCATACTAATACGACTAAATGGATTTAGATACATCAAGTGTAAAGAATTGTATATATAATAAACACCACAACAAAAATATCCATAAAAGTACAGGTATATTTTGTTCATGATTTGAAAAGGATTTTCACTCTACATGGCGTAATGGACTTATTTTTAAGCTCAATAAATTCGGTTATTCTAAAGATTTTCAAAAAAAAATATTAATAGGTTTTTTCAATTTAGATGACGTAAAATTTACTCAAAGGTACATTCCTGCTGTAATGTATATACACTAGGGTAACCCTTATAAAAAAAATTTTCAAACTCTCGGTCGCACCCCCTAGAAATATGGGAATAGCAAAAAAAGTGAGAATTACAAAGTTTTGGGCCAATCAAAAAACATTTAGAGGTGGCTCAACTCGATTGAAAATTTCAAGTGTGTTTATATGGGGAAAATATGACTTTTTTCAAATTTTACGAAAATTTCGTTCTGTAGTTTTATTTTTCCGACAAATTGTTACATAACTCGAGATCAGTACTAAACTATCTTTCCAAAAAGCTGTAAAATTTCAAAATCGAATAAAAACTCGAAATAGCAAATGCTCCAGACCACTTTTGTGCCAAAAAAAAAACCAGATCATGAAATTCGATGGCATTTTTTCAACATTAAGAAATTAATTAAAACCAATATTTTGTTTTGGTCTTTATATCTGTAAGTACTCAGATATAAAGTATTATTTTATTACCGCCTTGTTAACCTATTAAGCCTTGAGACCGAAAATGGAATATTTTTTTGATAAAATTTTGAAAACTCCTTTTTCAAGTTTTGAAAAATTTTCTTAACCAAAATTCAAAAAAATGGATCCGGTACTTCAAGGTTTTGTTACATACATGTCAGAGATTAACAGTGTGCATTTTTGTGTAAATCCCTATGTCAGAATTTTTTTGACAAGGATTTTATTTTTGCGGATTTCTAGAAAAATGGGATTTTTGTGAAATATTCAGTATTGCAATCTTTTTAAATTCGTTATATCAAAAATTACTCAGTTCTCTACTTTTAAATACTATATTTTATCTTAATAGCCTAAGATTTCGGAAAAAAATAATATGACCATATTAATCCTTTTGGAATGGGGGTCACATATGACCGCAAGCTAATAAAAGACAATTTATTGAAAAAATTCAAATATTTTTCCAATACTTTCGAATTTTTAAAAGCGTTCATTAAAATATTTTAACCAAATGTGTATTATACGTTCCTAAAATTTGAGATACATCCGAGAACGCTAACCCATTATTTGCCAAGGCCAGCTTTGGATTTTAAGATATTTTTAAATAAAAATTACCGAAAATGAGTTTTTCTATTAAACTCGATGAAACCGGTTTTTAGAATTTAAGAAAAATGATTCGGTTAATTTTTATTTATTTAACCCTTCAGTGTTCCTGGGATCAAAATTATCCATTGTGACATATCTTTGGTGCAATTGTCTGCTTATTGCTGGCGAATCTATAATATTAATAGGCTAGGCGATTTCTTGTGACCGATGTTTTGTTCTACCATTTTATCCCGATTTTGACCAAACGTATATTACTTGAAAGGTATTTCTTTTTAGCCGTTTTGCAGATTTACAAATTTTTAAATTTTTTCCTTTATTTTGAGTAAATTGCATTTAAAATTGCTACTAACACATACATAAAATTATACATATGGTATGTGTGTTTTATTTAATTAATGTGTTAATGTGTTTGTTTATGAGTTTGTTATCTTCATTCACAATAATTATAAATCATAAAGGGTTGTGAATTGGCTAAGTTGAAAAATGAAGCTGCCTAAAAATTGCACTCGAATTTCGAGCGCTGGAATCTGCTAGTATAAATTAAAACAACTTATAACCAATTTTATTATAAAATTATATTATTTTTAAAAACTATCTATATGTTTCCAAATAAAATAAGAACATTGTTGAACTATGTATAACTCAACATTGTTATAATAAACTTGGCTTTGTACAGGAGGGATGTTGTCTTTTTGTATGATTCTACTACCTGGAGTAAAAACTGATTTTCTTCTTCTTTATTTGTTAACACTATTAAAATCTTTTATGAATTTAACGCCTCTTTCGGCAGTATCGTTTACTACAAAAAATTCCGTGCAGGAATTGTAAATCTTTTTAAAAATCTGCATTAGATTCCTCTGTCAATAGAGGAAATAATAAAAATTCTGCAGAAATACTAAAATAGCTGAAGCAATTTTTAGTTTTCTGGGACCCAAAATCGCTTAAATCAATATATATCAAAGTTTGGCCTCAGCAAGGAATGGGTTAACATTGTTCGATTTATTCCAAATTTTAGGACCGGATAGTACACATATTTGGTTATAATATTTTAAGTACCGCTTTTAAAATTTCAACAGTATTTGCAATATATTTGAATTTTTATTAATAAATTGTCTTTTATTAGCTTGGGGTCACATGTGACCCCAATTCCAAAAGCGTTAATGGGTTCATATTATTTTTTCCTAAACATTAGGCTATTAAGATAAAATATTGTATTTCAAAAAAGAGAAGTGATTAATTATTGATATTAAGAATTTAAAAATATTACATATACTGAATATTTCACATTTTTCTCGAAATCACATTTTTCTCGAAATCCGCAAAAATAAAATCCTTGTCAAAAAAAATTCTGGCATAGGGATTTCCATAAAAATTCACACTGCTAATGTCTAACATGTATTTAACAAAACCTTAAAGAGCTAGATCCATTTTTTGAAATTTTGTTTAAGAAAGTTTTTTTAAACTTGAAAAAGGAGTTTTCAAAATTTTATCAAAAAATTTCCCATTTTCGGTTTCAATGCGCAATAGGGTAACAACGTGGTAATAAAGCAATGCTTCATATCTGAGTACTGACAAGTATAGAGATCAAAAGAAATTTTGGCTTTAGTCAATTTATCAAAGTAGGAAAAAATGCCATCAAATTTCATGACCTAGTTTTTTTTTTGACACAAAAGTGGTCTGGAACATTTCCTATTTCTTGGCGAGTTTTTATTCGATTTTGAAGTTTTACAGGTTTTTGAAAAGATAATTTAATACTGATCGCAATTCATATAACAACTTGTCGAAAAAAATTTAACTATAGAACGAAATTTTCGAAAAATCTGAAAAAAGTCATATTTTCCCCATATAAACACACTTGAAATTTTCAATCGACTTACGGCGCAACTTTTCATTATCCGATTGTCCCCAAACTTCACATGTATTAGTTTTATATAGAAAGGAAACAAAGTGGACCCCGACTCGCCCCAAAATCAAAATTTGAAAAATGTCCATTTAACGTAACACCATTCTAATGTTGTATATCGCACCCGTACCTCTAAAGTGAGAACTCAAAATTTACAAATTTTCAGTAGAGGCAAAAAACGGTTTTTTTTTTAAATATTATTATAAAATTTAAAAACAGTTGTTTCAGTTGTAAATAATTGCGAATAAAAAGTATACAACAGTAGTTAGTTTTGCGATTTTTTCAGTGATCATCAAATATAACAAGTTTTTTGGGTGGAACTCAAAATATGTCTTCTAAAGATGTGAAAGACTCGAAAAATCGATGTAAGATTTGTGAATCGTTTTCTTGCAAAAAGGTGCGATATGTATGGTTAATTAGTACTCATACGTCATACGTCTTTGTATTAATTTTGACATGGAGCATAAAATCGAAATGCAAAATACCACACATTTTAGCGCTTTCTTTAAAAACAATTTTTAGGGTTACCAGACCGAAAAGCATTAAATTTTTTTCGGGCAACATAAAATCGCTTTTTCTCCAAATCTAAAGATCGTAGAGCAAATTGGTGAATTTTTTTGTTTTTTCAACAAGCGCCTTAGGTGTATTTCAAGTAACTAGTTTTAATAAAATTATTTTTTTCTCAATATCAATATTTAAGAAAAGAATGGTAAGAAAAGAATGGCCGTTTTAATAAGAGCCAAATTCTACAAAAGCTGTTAGCAAACGTGGCATGTTGGAATTTTACTATTGAAGCACTATGGGACGATCACTTCTGAATCGTCATCACATACAATCGTCTATCTTACGAGGTGGCAATAAGTCTGAAATTTTTTGGAAAGGAATTCAAGATGTCGCGTTGGCCGATCGCAGAGTGCAATGAGTACATCAAACCGGTCTATAGTTTCGATTTTAAATAATCAATAAGATTTCAGAGAGCTCTCCGAGTCTTTGACGTTTCAGAAATGAAAAACAAAATGTTTTTGATGAAACATCCTAGTGCACACGTATATATTGGGCTACGAATTACTGCTTCATCGGCCATTATTTAGCTCTCAGTGACAATTTTCTAGGAATTTGATAATCGTACGATAGTTTATTATGGTTCCACATTAATCAAAAGAGTTTACAAATTATTATTTTCTATGTTAAAAGTTTCAGACTGCATATTTTCCGCAACTTCCCTGTTTTAATGTAAAATGAGGAAATGTGTTCTGAAGGGTATTAACACAATGAAACCGGTGCAGAACGTTTTTTGCTTGCAGAAAAATAGCCTAAAATAACAACAGACAACGTCGTAGGTAAAAGTTGTCAGTAAAAGTAAGAAGAAGAAAGCATATATTTCAAAAATACATAACTACACTGTATTCTCAATGGGACCGGTTTCTGGCATTTCAGCCTTCATCAGCGATTTATTGAACATTGTGATAATTGTTATGTTATAATTGAAAAGATTGTTTCTGTATGAAATTTTTCTACTTAAGGCGGCCGTGAGGTTTGAACCATGAACCTTCGCATACACTCGAACTTGCACTTTTTGGTCAACGATTTAACACACTCACCTAAAGTCAGGCCTACGAGCAGTGTGGTTAGAATCAGTTTTCGTACCATACAGCTTTTACTTCGTATTAATTTCAGAAGATACAACTCTGTCCAAACAAACAATCGTTATTTTTGAATTTTTTTTTTTAATATTTTTTGCATTTATACTTCTTATTTCCACTATTCTCAGTTTGCGTAAGAGTTTTCACATGTAACATATGCTTTTGCACATACTTCATATGTACTTTACATATATCTGTGGTTTTCTAGAACAACCGCGTATGTCATAAAATCAAAAAGGTTCAGGGGAGCCAAAAAACGTTATATTTTAAATTATGGGCTCGATATAAAGTTTTTAGAGCTTTTTATTTAACAGTCCTGTAGATATGGGTAATTACTACTTTATATAAAATTTTGAGTCCAAAATCTTCAAAGGAATAGATCCTAGAGAAGGACGAAAAAAACAATATGTAAATAACACTTAAAATATGTGCAGATAAAACAACTTATATCGACAAACGTCGTTTTCTTTGAAAAAGAAAACTACCAGTGCAACCACCCATGTAGACATAAGTTGCTGTTGCTTGAAAAATGGATTTTTTTGTTCGTCAACAAAAAGTTAACGGGACTTAGGATGAGAATATAACAACGTATAAAGAATAATAGTGATAAAAGATAACAGAAATAAACACACAAGTTTTTATAAGTGGTTATAAACTGAAAAATAATCCAAAATTATTTTCCTTTTTTTTTTCGTTAATAACAACGTATGTCGCTATGTGTCATTTTCTGAGAAAATAATTTGTCAGCGATCAAGCGTAGGTTGACATACGTCGATAGTACTGCAAATTAATTTAATAAACATTTAAGTTACGTCGTTATTTAAAGAAAAAAGCTCAGAAATGGTCAATATTTTTTTTTTTTAATTTAACACATGTAAAGAGCGTTAAAAATTAATATATTTGGCATCGTTAACTCAAAACTAACAAAAATGGAAAACCAGAAGACCACAGATATTGAGATGACGCTTTGAGGCGAAAAATTTTTTGTTTGTTAGATTTATTGTCATTTTTCAGACATATTGCAATTAATACTGGGGCAATTCCATATGTGACAGAATGACATTTTGAGTTGTAAAATTGAAGTTAAGACTATTTCACAAAGCTATTTTCAATTGAAAATTCATTCTTCTTCATTCTTTGAAAATGATTGTTAATGATTAAGAGATTTAAAAAAAAATTCAGAAAAAATTTTTTCACTATTTTGTTCTTGTGACGTGTGACGGAATGACATTTTTGCTACCATGACTCTGTCCTGGTATTAAAACCTAGGAACTTTTATCATATAAGAAGCTAATCAGTTTTTAAACTAATGCATATTTTACATATGATATATAAGCAATATAAAATTATAATTCAGAGCAACTTAGCTATGATAGTGTTGAAGTTATTAACTGTCATTTGACGTGACGGAATGACTGTGACGGAATGACTAAAGCTTCTTAAACATGTATTAAAAGAAAATTTAGTAAACAAATAAATTTTATAATTATTTTATAATCTAGAATACTTGTAAGAAATTACATTATGTAACTTGGAACATATTTTAATATATTTTTAAACTTACTTCATAAATATGAAAAAAAAAAATTTTTTTCATCAAAGTTGACATTTTTATGGAATTGCCCACTGTAATTAATATGCAAATTTTAATTTTGTTTCAATGGTGCGTGTTTACACTTTGTCTGCTTTGTATAAAGTTTTCTAAAGTTTGGAACCACATGTCAGCAATATTAATCACAAAACAGTAATTTTCTGTAGATTTGATGCTGTGTGGACAAAACCTTCTATTTAGATGGTCTTCACTATAAATGCGACAATTTTTCTTATTTATGTATCGATTCAACCCACGACTCTTGGTGAAGAGTCTTTTATATCTCGCTCTTCTGTTGAATTTCAACTCATTTCCGCGTCATGTTTATAAGTATTTTCGATTTTTTTACGAATGCGCAAGTGATAAATCGATTTTTGATTATGAAAAGTCCGTAAAGAAGACTCAGTTAGATGAAGACTCAGTAAAGTGATTTTTGTTAAAACAATCTTCCAAGTCCTGACTGAGCATACTTCTGTACGATATCCACCCCAAGCTGATTTCAGTGGATATAAAAGCTTGGTTGGAGAAAAATCACCTTAATGTCATATCGTGGCCACCACAGCCTCCCGATCGCAATCCAATTGTTAAGCGTAATATCGTCAATGGAGTTTTCCGAAATCGTAATGAACTTCTTGTCCAATTGGAACAACAGTAGAATGCAATTCCAAGAAATTATGCGATATACACTAAAAAATTTTCTTCTTTTTCTTTTGAATTCATCAATAATTGCAAATGTTTTGAACACTTAAATTTATAATAGTTCTGCTAAAACTTGTTTTATATTATTGAATAATTTTTTTTATGTTTTGTAGTATAATAAACAATAACATAATTTAATAAAAAAAAAAAAAAATTTAAATTTATACTGAAAAATTTTTCATGGAAAATAATAATAAATTAAAATTTGATTTCAGTTGGAAATGTTTTGACCACTACTGCATATGAGTCTAACAATCTTCGATCTTTTGTACATTCCCATTACAATAAAAACATACATGTACAATATATATATATATATCTGTATGTAATCAAATATGTTTCTTTGTTGAAATCAAAACTATCGAAACTACACACACAACAAAAGATTTTGTTTTTCAAATACACTACCCTAAACTAAACAAATTGCGAAAATGTTTCAGAGTGTGTGTGTGTGTAAATATGTGCGAGTATTAGTTGGCGGATACAAAAAACAAAAACATGCATTCAAACTAACAACATATTCCTGAGGCCAATAGCCTTTGCACTAAGCCCTGTGCATGTATAGTGCACATTTATAACGAAATTGAGCTAAACACTGGGATATGAGTGTCGTTTTATTTTTAATAAATTGAGAAGAAAAAAAAAAGCCCTGAAGAAAAAAAAATACCATACAAATACAAACTACGAAGTTGAAATCTTTAAAAAAAAAATAGTCATGTTTCTTTAAGTTCAAATATCAAAATAAAATAATAAAAAAAAATAATTTTATAATGAAACGTATAACCGGGATTCTTCTGCTACAAAAACAAATAAAATGAAAATAGTTGCCAAATTGTTTTCTGTTCTTCTTCTTTTTTTGTTGTCATTTCAACTTAGTGTTAAATGCATAAGTGGAGAAAAAATTATAAACATTTGCTTTATATCATACATATTAAAAATACAACATTTCGCTTTTAAAAACTTTTTCTTTTTAACTCAAATGGGTTTTTTGTTTTGTTAAAAGTTAAAGTTATTCAATATTCTTAAATATTTATGTACTCGTATCTTTGTAGTATATAGGAGGCTACACCACTGGATTCATTGTGTTGAAATTTTTACAGTAGCTAACTGAATATCCGAAAGGAAAAATAGGCTATATAAAGTGAATTTTTAACATCTAATTTTAACATATAATATCTGGAGTACTACGACAGAAAGAGTTCTGCAACTATGTACATATTAAACCAATTTGAAGAATAGCGGAAAATATCGACGGGATCGGACCAATGAGCGTGGTACCCACCATAGAAGGTAAATGTTTAATGTCATATATCTAGACTACTGTAATACAGAAAGCCTTTGAACTTTCTGTGAGTTCATAAGTTGTTAATGTAAGTAGACAGACAATAAATGGGCGGGATAAGATCAATGGGTGTGGCACCCCCATGCAAAGTATATATTTAATATCATATAACTGGAGTACTATAATAAAACAGCCTTTGGATTTTATCTGCGCTCATGAGTTATTAATGTGTGTAGTTGCTCAAAAAATGGGCGGGATCGGACCAATGGGCATGGAACCTCCTATACAAAATAATATGAAGTACTATGAAAATGACAGTCTTGAAACTTTTGACAAGTATATTAACAACTAATGTGCGTAGTCGTTAAAAATATAGGTGGAATCGCCACAATCGAAAATTGCCAAAAACCGAAAATCGGCAAAATCGAATATCATGAATAACAAAAATCACCAAAAACAAAAATCTCCAAAAATACCAAAAAAAAAAAAAAAATAAATCACCGAAATAAAGAATCGAACCAAAAACAAGTCAGAAAATTAAAGTCGGTCTAGACCCTAGAGACCATATCTCTTCGATCCAACTAATTGGATATAGAAAATAATCATAAACCAAATTTGAGTGGCAATATTATAAATTTTTTATGGCTGCAGGTATGAAAAACTTCATATCGGGAGCTATATTTATATGGGGACTAGGTCGAAAAATGGACCGATCCTGACCATGGTTGGTAAAGTCTCTTGTATTTTGCGAAAATATATACAAACAAAATTTGAGAAAAATCTGTGCAATATTTTTGTTTTTTGATAGATTTAAGTGAAGATCGGAAAGCGGCTCTATCTGGGGCCTATGACTAAGTATTGTCCTATCGAGATCATTTTTGGACTACTGATAAATGGATGGACACACAAACCCAATTTGACTATATAATAATTTGGATCTTTTGGCAATTTATGTCGATTTCATAGGGGTCATTTGTATGGGGACTAGATCTGAACATGGACCGAATTTCACCAATTCTTATAGCGTCATCCCATACCAAATTTGATCAAAATATATTCATAGTTGCGACCTGTAGTTTGATTACAAGGTTAACATGGACACACAGCTGGACGGACGGACGGACGGACATCGCTAAATCGAGTCAGAAAGTGATTCTGGGTCGATTGGTACAATAAAAGATTGGTCTAGGTCAAATATTTTTGGTAGTTACAAACAGCAGCACAAAATCATTATACCCAAACCACATAGTGGTATAGGGTATGAAAATCGGCAAAGCCCAAATTCGCCAAAATCAAAAATTGCTAAAATCCAAAAAAGGCAAAAACAAAAATTGCAAAAACAAAAATCGCCAAATCAAAAATTTAAAAAAAAAAACAAAAATCTCCAGAAAAAAACTCCAAAATCGAAACTAGCGAATAAGAAAAAACGCGAAATCAAATGTCAACAAAAACCAAAATCGCGCATGACAAAAAATGCCAAAAACAAAAATCGCCAAAACCAAAAAAAGCGAATACAAAAAAACGCCAAAAATCTAAAATTGCAAAAAAAAAAAAAAAAGTCGATAAGGCCAAAAATTGCCAAAATTAAAAATCGCTAAAACCAAAATCCGCCAAATTATTTTATTATTTTTGGACTACTGATTAATGGATATAATAAACACATACAAACCCAATTTGACTGAGATCTATATGACAATTTGGATCTTATGGCAATTTATGTCGATTGCATAGGGGTCATTTATATGGGGACAAGATCTGAACATGGACCGAATTTCTCCAATTTCTATAGCGTTCATCCTATAGCCGATGAAAGGTTATATACCAAATTTGATCAAAATATAACCTGTAGTTTGATTACAAGGCTTACATGGACACACAGATGGACGGACAGACGGACAAACATCGCTAAATCAGAATCACTTTCTGAGTCGACTGGTATAAAAAAAGATTGGTCTAGGTCAAATATTTTGGTAGTTACAAACAGCAGCACAAAGTCGTTATACGCAAACCACATATTGGTATAGGGTATAAAAATCGGCAAAGCCCAAATTCGCCAAAATAATATAGTGCTAAAATCCGAAACCGTTAAAAACAAAAATTGCAAAACCCAAAAATTGCCAAAAATCAAAATCGCCAAATCAGAAATTTAAAAAAAAATCAAAAATATCCGGAAAAAATCTCCAAAATGGAAATTCGCGAATAAGAAAAAACGTCAAATCAAAAGTCAACAAAAATGCCAAAAACAGAAAACTCCAAAACCGAAAATACCGAAAATACTGAATAAAAAAATCTAAAATTGCAAATAACAAAAACCGATAAGGCCAAAAATCGCCAAAATTAAAAAACGCTAAAGCCAAAATCCGCCAAAATCAAAAATCGCAAAAAACAAAAAACGCCAAAATCAAAAATAGCAAAAATGAAAATTCGCCGAGGTCAAAAATCGACAAAACCGATAATCGCGAATAACAAAAATCGCTTAAATCAAAAATCGTCAAAATAAAAAAATCGCATAAATCAAAAATCGCCAAAATTAAAAATCGCCTAAATCAAACATTGCCAAAACCAAAAATCACGAATAATAAAAATCGGCTAAATAAAATACGTCAAAATCAAAAATCGTTAAAAACAAAAATCGCCAAAATCAAAGCAAAAATCGCAAAATTCTAAAATCGCCATACATAAATAAAATAGTTTTCTACAAAATGTATGGGAGAAGCGATGCACATCGGGTTACAGCTAGTATATACATGTATATAACAAGTAAGAAAATAATAGTCCGTTTAGACCGACTATACGATACCCTATACCATGCATTGGGGACCTTCTGTCTTAGGTCCAACTAATTGCATATGGAAAATAAGCATAAACCGAATTTGAGTGGCATTCTTATTAATTTTTTTTACCTTCGAATATGAAAAAGTTCATACCGGATGCTGTTTTTATATGGAGACTACGTCAAAAAGTGGACCGATCCTGACCTTATTTGGTAAGGTCACTTATTTGTTGCAAAAATATATAAATACCAAATTTGAGTAAAATCTGTGCAATATTTTTGTTTTTTTTTAAGATTTAAGAGAAGATCGGGAAGTAGCTTTATTTGGGGGCTATGACTAAGAATTGTCCTATAGGGTTTATTTTTGGACTACTGATTAACGGGAGTAATAGACACACACAAACCTAATTTGAGCAAGATATATATGATAATGTGGATCTTGTGGCAATTGAAGTCGATTTCATAGGGGTCATTTGTATGGGGACTAGGTCTTAACATGAACCTATTTCCACCAACTTAATAACGTTCGTGCTATGGCCGATAGAAGCTTATATACCAACTTTTATAAAAATATATTCATAATTGCCACCTGTAATTTGATTACAAGGTTTGCATGGACACACAGACGGACGGACGGACGGACAGAAAGTGATTCTGAGTCGATCGATATAATTAAAGATGGGTTTAGGTCAAATATTTTTCATAGTTACAAAGATCCGCACAAAGTCATTATACCCTAACCATATATTGGTATAGGATATAAAAATCAAACGCTGTTTCTTAGTCTCGCTCAAACTCGAGAACTGCTTGATCGATTTGAATGGTTTTTTTTTTTTTTGTTTTAGAAAAAATAAGGTTCAGGAATCCAAAAAAACGAAAAATTCTAAATTTGCTTTTTATACACAAATTACTTGGGACTTACTGGGTTAGTCTGCTTAAATTCGATATTTGCTTCATCGATTTGAATGATTCCTATTTTTCGTCTAATTACAGCTGTGGTTTGGAAAAGAGAGCATTAGATAAGCCAAAAAGAAAAGTCGAAAATCCAAATTTACGTTTTTTATGTAAATTTGACTTAATACCATCAATAAGAATTGTATTTTGAGATCGATCGGATGAAGAGAAATGCCATTTAGATCACTCCGTGACTGTGCGTGACCATGCGTGACTGTGCGCGACTAAGTCAAAGTTAATTTCTTTTTCACAGCAAGTGTATGGACCAAGTTTGAAATTGATCGGATGATGGGGAATGACATTTAGTTCACTCCGTGACTGTGCGTGACTACGCGTGACTGTGCGTGACTACCCCAAAATTAATCTGTAGTCACGACAAGACTATGGGCCAAGTTTCAGATCAATTGAATAAGGGGGAATGGGGTCCGCCCATGGCAGACAGACAGACAGAGAGTATAAGTTAAAAGAAAGGCATTTTTTTTTTCTTTTTTGATGTTCTCTCTTTAAAAAATTTGTATTTTTAATACAAAGACGTAAACGTATATTATCGTATATGTCCAGCAACGCGGCCAGGGTTACTCTAGTCTGATACAGGATCAATTTGTTTTTATCCAATAAATATAGAAGGATTTAATTTAAAAATTTACTTCTAAATATTATTTACCAGACTTCAAAAGAATGATATTTCCAACATCTGTCGAAATCCAAAAAATGACAACATACACTTTAGTTTTAATTCCATTCCTTATTACAATTCAGACGATAATGACCATTGACCTTTTTCATTTAATATTTTGCTACTAAAATTGGCTATTGGAAAGCCTTTGAAATAATAAAATCAATTACACTTGACCGTAAGTAACAAGTTTTTATTGATTTTTTAATAACTTTTCATATTTAAGAATACAAAAAATTTTAGAATACAAATATTGTACAATACAAAGGTTTCAAAAATCTTTTTTTTCATTAATTTTAAGTAGAAGTTCTGTTTTTAATTATTCATTGAAATTTAAAAATTAAAAATTTTACACTTTTAAAGCAAAATGATAAAAAATTTAAGGGGTTAAATTTCTCATAAAATAATAATAAAAAAATAACACCTAAAAGCAATTTAACTATTTAATTTAACTCACAAAAAAAATATAAATAAAATATACCTTTTTTTATGGTAATACAAGTAAAATAAAAAGGTATGGGCTTTTGCCAGTGAATTCTTTAGTGTATGTGTTTGTGTGAGTGTTGGTGTATTTTGTTGTTTTTAATATTCAACGTAAGGGACAAAAATACATTTATTTGTATTACTACCGTTTCTGCTATTGCTGTCTTTTATGTGGCTTGAAAGTGTTAGTTTGAGAAAATATATGAGTGAAAAGCCTGACATGATGCCATGGCATTTCTAAGCAAAAATGCATTTAAATACAAAAAAAAACGAGATAGACATTCCTTTCCAAGTGACACGAAAACGCATAATTTATCACTTATTCGTAGTAGCTTATGTAGCTTTCATTAAGAAGAGAAAACTTAGAGTACATAACCATAAATATAATTTTAATAGGGATAATGGCTATCAGGACAAAGACCTTCTACACGAGACTTGGGGCGTTGAAAGTGTTAAGGAATTGCAATTTTGAGCATCTGACAAACTTTTTAAAGTAATAAAAAATCATTTAAATAAACAAAAATATGGAACATTCTGCATTCAGGGTTTATTAATTTTTTTAATAAAAAGATTCTGAGTATCTTATAAAAAACTAACATCTGACAAATTCTACTTTACATTAAACCACTTAGAGTTAAATTGTTCACTTTTTGTTTCTAAAGAAAATTGTTCAAAGGAATATGAACATCCAAACAAGATTCTTACAAATTTTATTTCTTATAAAAAAAATATTTTTTCTTAAGCAATTTATATTTTGATTACTTTTTTTTTTTTTTTTGGGCGCTTTCCTGTTTAAATATAATAAATCTGGGGGTATATTTACATATTTTGTTTGCAGAAAAACGTAACACAAAAACAAAAATTTTTTAAATCACTTAAATATTAATTACTTGGGAAAACAAAAATATAAAAATTTCGCTTCAGAGCATCATCTCAAATATATGTAGAATGTTCAAACCATACATCACATATTTCAACTCTTACGAAACTGACAATATTGGAAATTAGAAGTATAAATGCAAAAATATTAAAAAATTCAAATATAACGATGATTGTTTGGATAGAGTTGTATCTTCTTAGATTACTACAAAGTAAATGCCGTATGGTATAGAAATTGATTCTTAACCACACTGCTCGTAGGCCTGACTTTAGGTGGGTGTGTTAAAGCGCTGACCAAAAAGTGCAAGTACGAGTGTATGTGAAATAGACGCAGGTTCAAACCTCACGGCCGCCCTAAGTTGAAAAATTTCATATGGAAACAATCTATTCAATTAAAACATAACAATTTATCACAATGTTCAATAAATCGCTGATGAAGGCTGAAATGCCAGAAAACGGTCCGATTAAGAATATAGTGTTGTTATTTAAAAATTTTTGAAATATATACTTTCTTCTTCTCCACCATGCAACATTGAAAAATTGTTTTTATTTTTTTTTTTTTTTTTTTGAGTTAAAAATAAAAAAAAATAATACAAAAATTTTGTATATGAATTTAATTTTGTTTTAATATTTAAAAAATATCTTTTCAAAAAAATATTTAAAAATAAAAATTAAAAAAAAATTTAATTTTTTTTTTAATATTAATTCAATCTTCTTTTTAATTTTTAAATTTTTGCGTTAATAAAAAATTTGAGAGCAAAACAGATAAGGGATTCAGAGTCTTATTAAATGTAATAAATGTGAAAGGTTATTCACATTTTTATTATATTTTAGTGGAAAACAAAATTTAGTGGAAAACAAAAAGCAAAATTTTAAATCACTTATATATAAATTATTGAAAATTGCTTATATTTTTTTTAAGTTAAAAATAAAAAAATAAAATTAATAATAAAAATTTTTTATATAATTTTAAATTTGTTTTAATATTTAAAAAATATTTTTTCAAAAAAAAAATATATTTTTTTTTAAATTAAAAATATATTTTTTTTTAAATTAAAAATAAAAAATTAAAAAATTAAAATTCTTTTTTTTAATATTAATTTAATTTTCTATTTAATTTTTAAATTTTTACCTAAATAAGAATTCGAGAGCAGATAAGGGGTTCAGACTCTGTGTTATACACATATTTATTATATTTTAACAAAAAACCAAAAAACCTAAAACATTTTTTTTGTTAATCACCAAAACCTAAATTAGTTAAGAGAAAATATTTTATTTCAAAAAAAATTAATTCATTTTAAATAATAAAAATTCTGTTTTACTCTGGAATTATATATGAAGACAAACATTTAAAAATTAAAAATAAATTCTTAGTTAAAAATAAAATAATTTGTGTAAAAGAAAATAATTTTTATAAAAGAAAATAATTTTTATAAAAGAATTTTTATTTCCTGATAAGATTTTTTTTTAATTTTTAAATCTTTGTCTTAATATAAAATTTCAGAGCAAATTGAAAAATATTTGTACAAAAAACAAAAGAATGAATTGAATAGCTATTCACACATATACAAACAGTTCACAATAGTTTACAAAAATATTTATATTTAAGAATACGATTAGGCCATTGCCGGTGAACACACCAACAGTTCATGGAGAAGAAGCCAGAAGCACCTAAATGTATTTTCTGTTGATCATCTATTATTTCATTCAATCACATTATACACGAATGTATTTATATTAAATCTATCTGTATTAAAAATAATTATAACCTACCTAACATTATCTCAGATACCTCAAAAGAAAATATTAATAATTTAATTAAACTCTTAAAAGAATTAAATATTTTTAATAAAATTTAATTCATTCTTTGCAAAATTTAAATTAATAATTAATCGTAAATGAAAAAATTCTTAAATCTACGAGTTTTTTGCTGTTCTCTAATTTGAATAAGAATATTTTTTCTCGTTTTAATTCACATAGAAAAGGCTTTGTGAAATCAAAACAAATGCCCTTTTTTCTACTAAGCTGGTCTTAAGAGATAAAAAAATAATTGATATTTAAACTCTAACATGTTTTTTATTGAACCTTGTCATTATTTTAAAAAATTAGACATTAATTTTATGAAAAAAAGCGAATTTAAAAAACGTCTACATTTTGCGCAGATTTAAAAAAAAAACTCGTAATAAGCGGTCGATGTTAATAAAACACACTTTTGACGATGATGATGTTCTATAACTATAATAAAAACTTTTTATTTACACAATCTATTTTCCATTGTAATTTTTTCAATTATAACATAGATTCTTTATGCACTAATTATTGCAAATAAAGGAATTAAAAAAAATTTTTTTCATCATATCACATATTTTCATTTTTTTTGCATATGTTCGAAACAGTAGTGATGCCAGTCAAATCCAATTTATTTGAATATCGATTTTTTTTTTGTGATTCCTAACTTTTTAAAAATAGAAAAGTCATTTTTAATTGAATGAAATTGAAGAATAAAAACAATTAAATGAAGAAATAAGTTGTTATTTTAAAAGAAAATATTTTTCTTTATACTTTTTTTACAAACTTAAAATAAAACATGCACAAAATACTTAAAAATTTTTTGTGAAACTGAATAAAGAACCTTATGGCACCTCGGTTTTTAGAAAACATATGTTCTTAACTCAAAATATGGTTCATAACTCAAACATATGTTTCCATTAAATAAATAAAAAAAGTGGTTTAAAGAAACCCAAAATTTCAATTTCATGTGATTTTAAATTCACTCTTATTCAAATAACAACGTTTCAAGAACAGGGCTGAATAAATTGAAATTAAATATATATAAATATAAAATTTTTTACAAAGATCATTGTATAATTAAAATCAGAATTAAAACTACCCTAAAAAAAATTTTGAATTGTAATTACTCAAATTTTGAAAAAAAAAAATTATCAGCCCTGTTCTTGAAACGTTGTTATTTGAATAAGAATAAATTTGAAATAACATGAAATTGAAATTTTGGGTTTCTTGAAAACACAAATTTTATATTTTCGAAGTATTTTTCGAAATCATATTTTTTATTGTCAAATGACATGAAGCATATGGTTTATCTTCAGAACCATATGTTATCTAGAAACCGAGGTGCCATATGGTTCTTTAGTCACTTTCAGCAAAAAAACCTTAAGTAATTTTTGCATGTTTTTCCTTTCTTTTAAAATAACATTTTACTTGTTCATTTAATTGTTTTTGTTCTTCAATTTCATTCAATTAAGAATGACTTCTCTTTTTGAAATAAGTTAGGCATCACCAAAGAAAATTCGAAATTCAAATAAATTGGATTTGACTGGCATCACTACTGTTTCGAACATAAACAAAGTTGTGGCAGTCATATGAAAAAAAAAAATTAAAATATGTGATTTGAGTGAAATATTATTTTAAATTTCTTTATTCGTAATAATTAGTACATAAAGAATTTATGTTATAATTGCAAAAATTATAATGGAAAATAAATTGTGCAAAAAAAATTTTTATTATAGTTATAGAACAACATCATCTCCAAATGTGTGTTTTATTAACATTGACTACTGATTACGAGTTTTTTTTTTTTAATCAACGCAAAATGTAAACGTTTTTAAAAATAGTTTTTTTCCTAAAATCAAAGTCTAATTTTTTCAAATAATGACAAGGTTCAATAAAAAACATGTTAGGATTTAAATATCAATTGTTTTTTTTTGTCTCTTAAGACCTGTGTAGTACAAAAAAAGGGCATTTGTTTTGATTTCACAAAACCTTTTTTATGTGAATTAAAACAAGAAAAAATATTCTTTTTGAAATCATGGAACAGCAAAAAACTCGTAACTTTAAGAATTTTTTCATTTACGAGTTTTTTTTGTGATAGTGGTTTCAAGAACAGGGGTGTATGTAAATTATGAGCCGATGGCCTTAGCAGCTAGTGCTTAATTAATATAATTTTGTAATAATTTACTATTACATAGTTATTAAATAAATAAATAAATAATTTAATTATACCCTATACCACTATGTGGTTTGGGTATAATGACTTTGTGCTGCTGTTTGTATTAATCAAAAATATTTGACCTACACCCCACATCTTTAACTATACCGATCGAATCAGAATCACTATCTGATTCGATTTAACGATAACCGTCCGTCCGTCCGCCCGTCCGTCCGTCCGCCCGTCCGTCCGTCCGTCTGTGTGTCCATGTAAAGCTTGTAATCAAACTGCAGGTCGCAAATACGAATATATTTTGACGAAATTTGGTATTTGATCTTTTATCGGCCATGGGATGAACGCTATTGAAATTGGTGAGAATCGGTCCATGTTCAGACCTAGCCCCCATACAAATGACCCTTTAGAAATCAACATAAATTGCCATAAGATCCAAATTATCATATAAATCTTAGTCAAATTGGGTTTGTATGTGTTTATTACATCCATTAATCAGTAGTCCAAAAATGATCCCTATGGGAAAACTCTTAGTCATAGGCCCCATATAGAACTGCTTTGCGATCTTCACTAAAATCTATCAAAAAACAAAAATATTGCACTGATTCTTCTCAAATTTTGTTTGTATATATTTTTGCAAAATACAAGAGACTTTACCAAACATGGTCAGGATCGGTCCATTTTTGTGCCTAGTCCCCATATAGATATAGCATCCGATATGAACTTTTTCATATCTGCAGCCGAAAAAATTAATAAAAATCCCACTCAAATTTGGTTTATGCTTATTTTCTATATCCAGTTAGTTGGGCCTGAGAGACAGGGTCTCTAAACGCATGGTATAGGGTATCGTATAGTCGGTCTAAACCGACTATAATTTTCTTACTTGTTTTTAAATGTTTTTCTTAATATAAAATTTCAGAGCAAAACCGAATTTTTATTTTTTTAAATTCTTTTATAAAAATTCTTTTATTTTTTTAAAAGAATTTTTTTTAATTTTTATATGTTTGTCGTAATAAAAAATTTCGACAGCAAAACAGATGACTGTTTTAGACTCTGACGAAATACAATATTTTAGTAGAAACCCAAAATTTTAAATCACTCATATTTAAATTATTTAAGAAATATTTTTTGTAAAAAAATTATTTTATATAACTTAAAAATAAAACCTTGAAATTTAAAAAAAAAATCTTTTTAAACTCTTTCTTAAAACTCATACTCTCGGTCTGTCAGTCTGTCTGGCATGGGGCAACCCCATTTCCCCACATCCAATTGGTCTGAAACTTGGCACAAAGTCTTGTTGTAACTATAGATTAATTTTGGGGTAGTCAAGCAAAGTCACACACAGTCACTGAGAGATTAAAACCTCACTTCCCCTCATCCGCTCGATCTGAAACTTTGTCCATAGACTTGTTGTGATCAAAGATTAATTTAAAAATAGTCACGCAAAGTCACGCACAGTCACAGAGAGATTCAAAACTTATATGCATAAGGAAAGAAAGAGTTTTGATAAAAACTTTGGTTTTATGGGTTAGATTATTTTAAATAAGAATTTAATATTAATTCTTAAATTATAAAAAAAATCTTTTTTTATATAAGAATTTAATTCTTTTTTTTTTAATTACTAAATCTTGGTCTTTAATGAAATATCATAAATCTTGGGGTTATTCACAAATTAGTTATATTTAAACAGAAAAATCTAAAACAGAAAAAATTTTGAAAAAATCACATAATTATCAAATACTAGTAGAGCCTAGCACTCGACATTGGAGTGTAAATTCTAGGAAATTTTATTTTTTCATTAAATTTTTGTCTTCAAATGTTTTTTAATCTATATATATAAAAAATTTGTGAATATCTAAATGAGCCTAAAGGTATGTTAATCAATTTTAGCACTTCACAATTCAACACAGAGCGTCTAAAATATAATTTAAATCATTCGCATTAACAGGGTGTAACGAATTATTATAAATTTTTATTATATTGATAAATAAAAAATTCTCGAGCTCGAGGTCCGTTTTAATTATAGATATATTTTAAGTTTTTAATTTAATTTTGTAATTTAAATATTTTTATAATTAAAACGCAGCTCGAGCTCGAGAATTTTTTATTTATCAACATTTGAAAGGTCGAACAAATACAATGTTAAAATATTTTATTATATTTAATTTAATATATTTTCAAGACAGATTAAACATAAATTTTATCATTCGCAGCTTATCCTCCATATGAACTATAACTATACCAATTTTCACACTCGTCCGTGCCCGCATATTGCTTAAAAAGGGAACTAAAAACCTTCACGTCTTAATATATGGATATATTAAAATAATATTTTTTTTATGAAAATTTTTTTTTTTTTTAAGAGAAAATTAAATTAAAAAAAATAAAATTCGCTTTTTTAAAAAGAATTTATTAATTTCTTTAATAATTTTTTTGTCTTAAAAAAATTTCAAAGCAAACATTCAGATTCTGGTACAATATAATAAGTTTGGGGTATTATCACATACTTATTATATTTTAGCAGAAATCCCTATAAACATTTTTTTTAAATCGCTCAAATATTAATTTTTTTTTTCTCCTTTATTCATTCCACTTGGGAACATAGGGCTTTTACAAGAAAATTCCAACTTATCATATCATTACATAAAACTTTTAATTCGTCAAACGATTTATTTTGGCTATTGAGTTCTTATAGGACTGTTCTACGCCAGGTGTTCTTCGGGCGGCCTGAGCGGCGGCTACCTTGGGGATTCCATTCCAGTGTAGTCCTTGTGATGCTGCCAATTGGTCTTCGCAAAGTGTGGCCTATCCATTTCCACTTTCGTCTTGCTATTTGGCGAATTATAGGCTCTTCGTTTGTCAGTCGCCAGAGTTCAATGTTGGTGATGACCTTAGGCCAAAAGATGTGGCATATTATGCGCAAACATTTGCTTATGAAAACTTGCAATCTTCTCGCTATATTACTCGTCATAAGCCATGTTTCGCTTCCATACAGCAGTGTGGATTTCAAACAGGCATTGAAAATACGGATCTTCGTATTTTTCGAGATTTGGGGGGATCTCCACGTTTTATTTAACCGACCAAAAGCGGACCTTGCCTTATTTAACCTGTGTGACACGTCTTCTTCCACTCCTCCATCTATCGACATCATGCATCCTAGATAACAGAAGGATTTAACATATTTTATGCGTTGGTCTTGTACTACAAAGTGGTTATCAGTAGTGTTAGTGTTTTGGCAATATTTACTTGCAGTCCCACTCTATTTGCCAACACAACCAATTCGTTTATTTTGCTCTGCATATCGTTAAACTTGTGCGATATGAGACAAATATCGTCAGCAAAATCCAAATCTTCTAGATGGTTTTGGAGATCCCAGACAATACCCCTTCTTTTACTGCATACTTGTGTCATAAGCTTGTCCAAAACAACAGTGAACAATAATGAAGATAGAGGGCAACCTAATATTTTTCCTCCAAAAAAAAATTTTTTTTAAGTTAAAAATATAAAAATTTTAATTTAAAGAAATAAAACAAATTAAATTCTTGGTTTTAAATAAGAAATTATTTTTTTATTTGTCTTATTTTAGCAGAAAATCTAAAACAAGAAAATTTAAGTCACTCAGATATAAATAATTTTTAAAAAATATTTTTTTTTATACCCTATACCACTATACCGATCGATCAGAATCACTTTCGATCGAATCAGAATCACTTTCTGAGTTGATTTAACAATGTCCGTCCGTCCGTCCGTCCGTCCGTCCGTCTGTGTGTCCATGTAAAGCTTGTAATCAAACTGCAGGTCGCAAATATGAATACATTTTGATGAAATTTGGTATATAAGCTTTTATCGGCCATGGCATGAACGCTATTGAAATTGGTGAGAATCGGTCCATGTTCAGACCTAGCCCCCATACAAATTACCCATATGAAATCGACATAAATTGCCATAAGATCCAAATTGTCATATAGATCTTACTCAAATTGGGTTTGTATGCGTTCATTACATCCACTAATGAGTAGTCCAAAAATGATCCCTTTGACCCCATATAGAGCTGCTTCCCGATTTTCACTTAAATCTATTAAAAAGCAAAAATATTGCACTTATTCTTCTCAAATTTTGTTTGTACATATTTTTGCAAAATACAAGAGACTTTACCAAACATGATCAGGATCGGTCCATTTTTGGACCTAGTCCCTTTATAGATATAGCATCCGATATGAACTTTTTCATATCTGCAGCCAAAAAAATTAATAAAAATCCCACTCAAATTTGGTTTTTGCTTATTTTCAATGTCCAGTTAGTTGGGCCTAAGAGATAGGGTTTCTAAACGCATGGTATAGGGTATCGTATAGTCGGTCTAGACCGACTATAATTTTCTTACTTGTTTTAAGTTGAAAAATAAAAAAATTTTAATTAAAAAAATAAATAAATTAAATTTAATTTTTAAATATGTATTGGGTATAATGAATTTGTGCTGCTGTTGGTAACTACCAATAATATATCACATAGAACCATCTTCTATTATACCGATCGACTCAGTATCACTTTCTGAGTCGATTTAGCGATGTCCGTCCGTCTGTGTGTCCATGTAAACGTTGTAATCAAACTACAGATCGCAAATATGAATATATTCTGATGAAATTTGGTATATAAGACTTCCTCGGCCATAGGATGAACACTATTGAAATCGGTGAAATTCGGTGCATGTTCAGACCTAGTCCCCATACAAATGACCCTATGAAATCGACATAAATTGCCTTAAGATCCAAATTATCGCAAAGATCTCAGTCAAATTGGGTTTGTATGTGTTTATTAAATCCGTTAATCAGTAGTCCAAAAATAATGCCTTTAGGACAATTTTTGGTCATAGGCCCCGTATAGAGGTGATTCCCGATCTTTACTTAAATCTATCAAAAAACAAAAAATATTGCACAGATTTTTCTCAAATTTGGTCTGTATATATTTTTTGAATATATAAGTTACTTTACTAAAAATGGTCAGGATCGGTCTATTTTTCGACCTAGACCCCATATAAATATAGCATCCGATATGAACTTTTTCATATCTGCAGGCAAAAAAATTCATAAAAATGCCACTCAAATTTGGTTTAAGCTTATTTTCTATATCCAATTAGTTGGACCTAAGAGATAGGGACTCTAAACGCATGGTATAGGGTATCGTATAGTCGGTCTAGACCGACTATAATTTTCTTACTTGTTTTTTTTTTTAATGATTCACTACCATCCTGAAGAGTTATGTAGGTATTTAAAATCATCTCAATTCGTTCAATATGTCCTGTTATTTCAAGTCAAATGTAGAAAAACTCTTGAAAAAATATAACTGTTGTTTTAGTTATTGCTATTATTCTAAATTTTTAATTTTGTGTGTCATATAATTGTAATTGTTGCTGTGGTCGTTGTACCCTCCACACCACTGTGCAAAGAATATGTATCAGTTTGTCATTCCGTTTGTTATTGATTGTTATTGATTTTTATAACAAGTCGAGTCGATGTAGGCTACTTCCATAGTGACAGACATGACATTCAGAGATCTTTCTAATCCAATATTATACAATAAAAGTTGTTCATAAAAAATTATGCAGACGGACCTGAACTACATATTTACCATTAGAAAAAGTGAGAAAGTAGTAGTTTTATTAATAACTGGGGGGGGTCAAAAAGCAGTCGTGACAGATATGACAACAAACAGATATCATTTTAGAGGATGTTTTTAAAACTCAGAAAATATCCGAAGTTATTTGTATAACAAATATGAAAAAGTTGTTTATAGTTAATATAAAAGCTAGTTTATTAATAAAGCATATAAAAAATATGACTTCTAAAATGAATTATTGTAAAAAGCAGTATTTTGCAATGTGACAGACATGACACTGCTTTGTGATAGACAAACCTTTTCCTTTCTCACTGGAAAATATCCAAAAATACATATAAAAAACTATTGCCATACTTTTGAAATTGAACTTAAGGTTGACCTTTGCATGGAAACACCCTGAAGCGATGTCCGTCTGTCCGTCCTTTGAAATTATGCTCATTCACAAAATAAACCATTTACTTGGGGAAATTTATGATAATATTGATTGACATTATTTCGCGATGGTTGGTATTTCAAATAGTGTAAATCGGGCATCATTATGCCAAGCTATGACCTAAAATGCAGAGACATCTCTATATTAGAATTAAGTTTATCAAATTGTTTACTTTTTCAAACATTTTGTTTACATTTATTATAAATAGAGCAATAAGTCCAGATATCTCTTTAATATAAAATCCAGGTAGAGGGTGTCAATGATTCGGCATAGCCGAATTTAACACTCTTACTTGTTATACCCTACAGGGTATAATGACATTGTGCTGATATTTGTAATCCATAATATTAATAGGCTAGGCGATTTCTTGTGACTGATGTTTTGTTCTACCGTTTTATCCCGATTTTCACCAATCGTATATTATTTGAAAGGAATTTCATTTTAGCTTTTCACCAGATTTACAGATTTTTAAATTTTTGCCCCTATTTTGAGTAAATTGCATTTAAAGTTGCTACTAACACATACATAAAATTATACAATGCTATATGTGAGTTTATTAAATTTGTTAATGTGTTTGTAATAAAATTGAGTTTGATTTTTGTGTTGATATGTGAATGATTAGCATACTTTTAGGGTCTTTATTTAATGAAAAAATAAAATTTCCTAGAATCTGCTTTTTACCAAAAATATTTCACCTAGACCCTTTTATTATACCGAAAATTATTCAGAGTCGATTTAGTGATGTCTGTTCGTCCGTCTGTGTGTCCACGTAAACCTTGTAATCGAACTACAGGCCTCAAATATGAACATATTTTGATGCAATTTATTACATAAGCTTCTATTGAAATTGGTAAAAATCGGTTCATGTTCAGACCTAGTCCCAAGTCACTTGAATTGCCATAATATTCAAATTGTCATATAGATCTCGGTCAAATTGGGTTTGTGTGTGTTTATTACATTTGTACATTCATAAGTAGTTCAAAAAAAAACCCTATAGGACAATCCTTAGTCATAACCCCCATATAAAGCTGCTTCCCGATCTTCACTTAAATCTATCAAAAAAAAAACCAAAAATATTGCACAGATTTTTCTCAAATTTTGTTTGGATATGTTTTTGCAAAAAATAAAAGACCCAACCAAATATAGTCGGGGTAGGTCCAATTTTCGACCTATTCCGCATATAAATATAGCATCCGATATGAACTTTTTTCATATTCGAAGGCAAAAAATTTATAACAACTCAAATTTGGTTTATGCTTATTTTCTATAACTAATTAGTTGGACCTAAGAGATAGGGTCTCTAGACGCATGGTATAGGGTATCGTATAGTTGGTCTAGACCGTCTATAATTTTCTTATTTTTTTTTTAATTTTTTGTACTCAATTTCATATCTGACTTTACAATAAAAATTCACTTATGAAATTTAGCACATTTGTAAAATTGTAAAAATATATTCCATCACGAATTTTTGACCATGTGGTAACGATCTATGACATGTCGCAACTAAAATTTTTGTATGTATATTAGGGTGGACCTTGTGTCGATATTTTGGTAGATGAGGGCTCTATTCCGTGCCTTTTTGAAAAAAAATGACAATGCGAAAAAAAAAAATTAAAAAAAAAAAATTAGGGGTTGCGCACGAGCCGAGAAAAAGGTCCACTTTGCCAAAATTAGGGGGGAAATTGCCATAGGTCATCAGGGGTCACCCGTAGGGGGGAAGAATGTATGGCCGACCCCCATTAACTTTTTACCGCCAACATTTTCCCCCAAGACACCCACCCCCTATCTCCTCCCCTTAGGGGGGTCACCATACAAAAATGGAGGTTGCTCAGTATTTTCGAAAAACACCATAGGTCATCAGGGGTCACCCCTAGGGGGGCAAAATATATGACCGACCCCCATTAACTTTTCATCCCCAACATCTTTTCCGAACAAACTTACCCTCTATCTCCACTCCTTGAGGGACTCCCCATACAAAAATACTGAAAATCTATGTATTTACAGTTGCACAATATCGAGATTTTTTTGATTTTTTTTGATTTTTTTACAGAAATTCCACCAATATTCAAGAGTGGTCATTGTTTGGAAAGTCTTGAAAAATTTGAAACGCACACGTAGCAGATGCCCCCATTCATCAGTACCTGGCAGTAAAATATTGCAAAATACGTAGTAGTTATAAATAGCAGTTCATTCATCGATTGTTGTCATTCAACAAGTGCCGACGACCGCGAAAAGTAAATTGATTTTTCTCCCGTTTTTTAAAAGTTAAGATGACAACACAACTTAGATCGCGCGACGATATTTTTTTGATTGGTTATCCAAGCATGAATATTACGGGGAACAAATTACCGTCGAAGAAGCAAGTGCTAAGAATGCATTACTTCAACATTCGCAAACGAAACATGTCGAAGAAAAATAGTGCGGTTATAGTTGCGGACGCAGTGATGATTTTTTGGCGCCAAGCAGCTATTCCGACGAAAGCCAGAGGAGATGTTACAAGAAAAATAGCTGCGCTGCACGATGAGTGGGATGCTTTAAGAAAGTCATCTCACAGAAAGACTGAGTCCACTAGAGAAAAAGAGAATAAGTTTTCTGATAGCTTGGATAATCTTTTCGACATCGCACACGCCAACGCCCTTGAGAAAATGACAAATACCGAAGACATTGAGTTTCTGCTAAAGCAAAGAGAAGATGGCCGGCCAGGAACTATGGGAGGTGTGGACGCTACTGATACTCGAACGAGGAAAAGAAAAGCTGAGCGCGAAGAACAAGAAGAGTTGCGACGCAAACGTGCAACGGAATCTAGTAGAGATCAGTTCGCTAAAGGCGGTAAGCTATTTCGCGCTTTGTGTGTTCGTCCAATGTTTATATTTAAATGAAATTCTTTCAATTGCAGTGGTTAAATTTTCAAGCAGTGATTCAAGCGATGATAATGGGAGACAGGACGAAAACTTCCCGGCAGAAGCTGGCCCATCAAATGTTGGTGACAGAAGAGGTTACAAACAATGTTTTACTGAACGAGTCCTATCAGCTTTGGACAAGTGCAAAGTGACTGACCGAGACGCGGTCGGCATTATGATAGCGGCGGCAGAAGCATTTGGACGCGATCCTCAACAATACACAATAAACCGTACGTCGCTTCGGAGATGTCGGCGTTCAAATCGAGAGAACATGCTGAGTTATGTGAAAGACAATCCAGAAGTAAGATCGCATAGATTTATTTGCTCTCATTCAGAATTCTTATTCTTCAACGCGTTTCATTTATCTCCAGCTTGTCGCAGCTAAATCCTTCGTAGTCCATTGGGATGGCAAAATGCTTTTGGATTTTGTGGGTACAAAGAAGGTGGACCGTCTACCGGTAATTGTCTCATACGGAGAAAAAGAACAACTTCTTGGAGTTCCCAAAGTAGAAGATGGGAAAGGAAAAGGCCGGAGAATAGCACATGCCGTTTATCAACTGTTGGCATGTTGGCATATGACACATCGAATACAAGGACTTTCTTTCGACACGACATCAACGAACAGTGGCCCATTCTCCGGAGCCGCAGTTGCTCTTGAGCGGCTGTTGGAGAGAGAAATCTTATATTTACCTTGCAGACACCACGTATACGAACTGGTGCTAAGGGAAGTTTTTGAGACAAAAATGGGAAAGACCAGTGCACCAGGCGTTCCTTGCTTTGACCGTTTCAAACAGGAATGGGACGCTGTAAAGGTTAAACCATTCCATTCTGGCTTGATAGACGATCAAGTCGTCAGAAAAATTCCTGTGGCAATGCAAGTCGGCATAAAGGAGTTTTGCTTAGATCAATTGAAGGAGAAACACCCTCGCGATGACTACAAAGAAATGCTACAATTAATTCTTTTGTTTCTGGGTGAAAAACTTGAGAATTACCATTTTCGACCTCCAGGACCCGTTTCCCATGCTCGATGGATGGCAAAAGCCATTTACAGCCTCAAGATGTTTTTGTTTCGGAGAACTTTTCACTTATCTGTATGTGAATTGAATGGTATTCGACACGTTTGTATTTTTGTGGTGCGACTTTACGTCAAGGCATGGTTTGGTTCTTCTCGAGCAGCTGAGGCGCCGAATCAAGATTGGAAGTTTTTGAAGGACATCGTCGAGTACAAGTCCGTTGACCAGGATTTATCTCGGGTAATGATAAAGAAATTTATCGGTCACCTATGGTATCTCGCCGATGAGCACATAGCCCTTGCCTTTTTCGATGACAAGGTTTCAAATGAGTTGAAGGCCAAAATGGCCCAAGCATTGCTAGAAAATGAGAATGACGAAGGTGAAGAAGATGAAGAAGACGAAGAAGGTGAAGAAGATGAAGAAGACGAAGAAGGTGAAGAAGATGAAGAAGACGACCCGGTTCCCCCAGCTCCTCGCGTCGTAATCAAAAGCACCAGCGTTAAAAAAATCGAGGTGAAATTCAAAGATGTGAATGAGGAATTCTTGGCTAAAGACTTGAGCAACTTCGTCTCTCATAATACCAAAAATTTATTTGTACGATTTGGAATATCGCAAGATTTCATTCTTGCAAATCCAGCAACCTGGAAATCTCGCGCAGACTATCAAGAAGGTCGTAGAATTGTAAATAACTTGCGCGTTGTGAACGACACTGCCGAAAGAGGAGTAAAAATGATACAAGATTATAATAGAATACTGTGTCAAGGCGAAGAAGAGAAACAGTATTTACTACATGTTATCGATTCTTACCGCAAGAAATACCCATCAGCGAACAAAAATATGTTAATTTGACTATATTATATTAAAAGTGCTTAGTAGTACTACTCAATTACAGCTTCTTTTATTTTTGCATGGGGAGTCCCTCAAGGAGTGGAGATAGAGGGTAAGTTTGTTCGGAAAAGATGTTGGGGATGAAAAGTTAATGGGGGTCGGTCATATATTTTGCCCCCCTAGGGGTGACCCCTGATGACATATGGTGTTTTTCGAAAATACTGAGCAACCTCCATTTTTGTATGGTGACCCCCCTAAGGGGAGGAGATAGGGGGTGGTTGTCTTGGGGGAAAATGTTGGCGGTAAAAAGTTAATGGGGGTCGGCCATACATTCTTCCCCCCTACGGGTGACCCCTGATGACCTATGGCAATTTCCCCCCTAATTTTGGCAAAGTGGACCTTTTTCTCGGCTCGTGCGCAACCCCTAATTTTTTTTTTTTTTAATTTTTTTTTTCGGCATTGTCATTTTTTTTCAAAAAGGCACGGAATAGAGCCCTCATCTACCAAAATATCGCAAAAATTTCATTTCAAGGTCCACCTTAATGTATATGCCATCCAAAAATATGTCTCAATACATTTTTGAATAAGGCCTTGATTATAGTTATAGGTTAAACAAATTTGATTTCATTTAAATTTTTATGATTTTTTGCACTTTTCGCGGCGCCATATGTCAGGAACTGTTACAGATTCGAAATTTTATGCCATATTATATCAAATTCAAAGAGGGTAAGATTGAGAAAGCTTATTGTATGCCCTTTTCTATATTAGAAAATATTTACAAAATATTTGAGAAAAAATTAATTTTTTTTTCTCTTACAGAAATGACTTAATATCCAAGTCATTTCTGGTTATATTCTTCAATTTTGTATCTAATTTATCATAATATTGTTCAAAATAATATTTTAATATCCTTCTTCTTAATGCCGTTTATCTACGTCTAAACATCAAACTATTTTTGGTTGACCAGCTTCAAATTAAGAAAGCTCAAAAAACATTTTCACACTTTAGCAAACATTTTAAGTCCTTTTGTTCGTGTCCTTTTTTTTTGCAAACAACACAGTATGAAATGATATAAACTTTTTCATTCTAGCTTTAAAAAAAAAAGAACTTGTCTTAAAAGACCAGACAACGATGCTTAACTTTTGCTGCTATTATTACTTTTTTTCCAGTATGTATTTTGTAAAAGTTTTTATCCTATTTTGGTTACTTTTTTTTTTTTTTTTCTTTTTAAAAATATGACTTTTTGTGGTTTAAATATAGTTTTTAACGCCATGTACTCTGTGGTTTTGGTGCAAATAAAAAAAAACATATAAAATTGTTGCCAGAAATGTAAAACATCACTATTTACAAGTGGTTGTTCGTTCAGTACTTACAATTGTATGAGTACAAAATAATAAAATGCCGAAGAAATGGTAAAAATGAGGTTTGTTGCATTTATTGAAACGGGCCGATTGCAAAAAAAAAAATGTCTTTATTTCAGAAAACATTTTTAATACTTATGCTAAACCACAGAGTTATGTAGGCTATAAATAGTTTGCTAATTCCATATACATATTCCGTTCAAATTTAATGTAACAATTCAAATATGTTTAAAAATTCTATTGAAAATATTTGTGTGCAGGTACATATTGATAAGGAGTAAAATTGCTTGAAGATTTTAATAGTTATCGGTGAGAATATAAAAAGGACCTGCTGGATTTTCCATAATCAAAAATTTTAAAAGATATAAAGAAAGTAGTTAAAATTAATTCATATAATAGTTAATAGATATAGAAGATATTTTTGTACACAAACATCAGCACTCATTATACCCTGACGCAGAGCGGGTAGAGGGTTAAAAACGACCAAGTCGGCCTAAAAATTCAATAAAAATTAGAGCCCTTTTATAGTTCCCAAAATATGGCAGTGGCAAATGTAAAAAATCATTAAAAACTTACAAAGGTGGGTCAAAAATCTAACGATCATCTCCAAAAGTGCAAGATTGTGGTGTCCTTTCGAAGGTACTAAAATCGTCTTCATTATGACAAAGGTTTTTTTTTGTTAAGCAAATGTCAAAGCTTGTTTTCTTCATTGGTTCAAAGTAGCAGTTCCCTATGACCTCTAATTTAAAATATATGATTTCAAAAATATCAGAAACCGTTATTTAGAAAAATTTATTTAATTCTAAAAACTCACAAAGGTGGATAAAAATTCAGACAATTATTTTCTTTTTTGAGCATATGCCGAAGGTCATAATCAAATAAACTTTAGTTTAGTTTGTGGAATCTTTGATACCTTCCACTGAATATTACAAACAATATTGTGTACGGTTACCATCTAAAAACGGTTGCCGATACTTAACCATTAACTTCTAATACCATTTGAATTTAAAGTTAATTGCTTTTCTTTTTTCACCAGTATTTATTATAACTATCTTTATTTTTAAACTTATCCAATTCACAAACTAACAATTTATGGTGTATTATTGTGAATGAAGATAACAAACTCATTAACAAACACATTAACAAATTTAATAAAACACACATAGCATATTTATAATTTTGTGTATGCGTTAGTAGCAACTTTGAATGCAATTTACTCAAAATAAAGGAAAAAATTAAAAAATCTGAAAATCTGGTGAACAGCTCAAAAGAAATACCTTTCAAATAATATACGTTTGGTAAAAATCGGGATAAAACGATAGAACAAAGCAGCGGTTACAAAAAATCGCCTAGCCTTATTATATTATAGATTTCTTATTTATTGATTTTTTTTATTGAAATATTTAATTTCTATCTGAAAAATGCATTATTTTTCTATTAGAGTAAAAAAACTACTCTAATAGTAGAAAAACTATTAAGAGAACAAAGAGGACTACTTTTTTAACGCAGCCGGCAGTAGAATACTCAAAGTCAAAGTATGGGATCAATATTTATATTTCAATATTTGGAGAGCTTAAAAACTTTTGCTATATTTCAAAAAAAGTTTAAAAGTGATCTTAACTAAAAAAAACTATAGTTCATTTTAGTTTTGCCTTATCTATAATATTAATAGGCAAGGCGATTTCTTGTTAACGATATAAAAATTGTATTTTATAACCGATTTTCACCAAACATACCTCATTTGAAAGGTATTTCTTTTTAGCTGTGAACCAAATTTACAGATTTGCACCGTCTCGAACATTTTTATGGAGTAATGATCATTAAAAGTTGCCACTAAAATATAGATAAAACACATACTGTGTGTGTTGAATTATATTGAATTGTAAATTGGGTAAATGATTAGCATACCTTTAATTTGCACTCGAATTTCGAGGGCTGGGCTCTGCTACTATCAGTAGTAGATTTAAAAAATTTAACTGTGAATTATTATCATCTGAATTAGCTTGTACTATGTTAATTTTAAGATACAAAGATACAGTTAATACAAACAAGTAAGAAAATTATAGTCAGTCGAGACTGACTCTGCGATATCATCTACCATGCGTTTAGGGAGTTGGCCTTAAGTCCAACTAATTGGGTATAGAAAATAAGCGCAAGTCAAATCTCAGCGAAATTTTTATTAATTTTTTTGTCTACAGATCTAAAAAAAGTTTATATCGGATGGGGAATAGGTCGAAAAATGGACATAACTAAACCAAATTTGAGAAAAATCTGTGCAGTATTTTTGTTTTTTGATGGATTTAGGTGCAAATAGGGAAATAGTTTTATAATGGGAGCTATGAATGAAAACTACTAATTAATGGATGAAATGAACACACTCAAACTAAATTCGACAAATAACTATATGATAGTATGGATATTAGGGAAATATAGGTCGATCTCATGAAGGTAATTTATATGAGAATTAGGTGTGAACATCCTCCGATTTCCAACGATTTAAATCATATAACTGACAAAGGCATCTCGTTTTTCGAACATTATTTTATGGGTGACTTTAATACCAATTTATTTGTAAAAGGGAATTTAGTTAGAGTTTTTTGTTCCATATCAGGACTATCTATTATTCATAACAATTTGCCAACTCACTTTAGGGAAGGTTATACCAATGCAACTTTAATTGATTTTTTTTATGGTTTCAGAACCAGATTTAATTGTTCAAAAGACTCAGTACCAAATGCCTGTGCTAAATTCATGTCATGCATGTATATCTATTTCTTATAATATTAATGTGGAAAGAGTGTCGACGGATTTTTGGTTTAGAGATTATAACTCCCTAAATATGGAGCAATATCCAGGGATATTTCTTACGTTTACAACTGTACTTCAGTAGATGAACAAGTAACTTTTTTTAATTCGGCTGTAATCGAAACTTTTTGCCAAAATGTTCCTTTAAAAAGAGCAGTACAAACACCAAATGATAAGTGGATGAGCTGCCGGGAAATTAAGGTTTCAAGAGTTAAAAGGAATCTAGCATATCGTGCATTTAAGGAAGACAACTCGGAGTATAATCGGCGCATATATCATATTAATGGAAATAGACTCAAGAATATAATACGGAAGCAGAGAAGAAAAGCAAGTATAAGTTTCTTTTCAAATTGTAGTCAATCTCAATTGTGGCAAAGATTAAAAGCGGAAGGTGCCTTAGGACGAGGTCAAGAATTGTCTCTAGTGGATGTAGAAGAGTTTAATAGAAAGTCCACCTATTTCTCGTTCGGAAGATTTTTTATGCACCATTGACCGTTCTTTCAATGATACTAGTTATACCCTATACCACTATGTGGTTTGGGTATAATGACTTTGTGCTGCTGTTTGTAACAACCAAAAATATTTGACCTAGACCCATCTTTAATCATACCGATCGAATCAGAATCACTTTCTGAGTTGATTTAACAATGTCCGTCCGTCCGTCCGTCCGTCCGTCCGTCCGTCTGTGTGTCCATGTAAACCTTGTAATCAAACTGCAGATCGCAAATATGAATATATTTCGATGAAATTTGGTATATAAGCTTTTATCGGCCATGGGATGAACGCTATTGAAATTGGTGAGAATCGGTCCATGCTCAGACCTAGCCCCCATACAAATTACCCATATGAAATCGACATAAATTGCCATAAGATCCAAATTGTCATATAGATCTTACTCAAATTGGGTTTTATGCGTTCATTACATCCATTAATGAGTAGTCCAAAAATGATCCCTTTGACCCCATATAGAGCTGCTTCCCGATCTTCACTTAAATCTATTAAAAAACAAAAATATTGCACTGATTCTTCTCAAATTTTGTTTGTATATATTTTTGCAAAATACAAGAGACTTTACCAAACATGATCGGTCCATTTTTGGACCTAGTCCCTATATAGATATAGCATCCGATATGAACTTTTTCATATCTGCAGCCAAAAAAATTAATAAAAATCCCACTCAAATTTGGTTTTTGCTTATTTTCTATGTCCAGTTAGTTGGGTCTAAGAGATAGGGTTTCTAAACGCATGGTATGGGGTATCGTATAGTCGGTCTAGACCGACTATAATTTTCTTACTTGTTTTTCTTTTAGAATAATAGAGGAGGTAGACATTTTAAATGCCATGCATAGCATTAAGGCGAATGCCATAGGTTATGATGGTATACCTCTACGATTTCACGTCACTTAAAGTCTATATTTAATACTATTATTACATCATTTTATTTCCCTCAGATCCTGGAAAATTGGAAGCGTTGTGCCTATCCCTAAGATATTATCTCCTCGTGAGATATCTGACTACCGACCTATAAATATATTATCTTGTTGTTCCAAAATTTTGGAGATAATTTTGAAGAATCAAATCCAAGATCATTTACGTATGGAAAATTTGGTAAACAATTTTCAATCAGGTTTTAGAAAGGGTAACAATACAACAGGATTAAACCTCGATGTAGTGGAAACTCTGAGACAAAATATGGATAAAAAGTACAATTCTGTAGTAGTTTTCTTAGATTTTACAAGAGCGTTTGATTCTCTCAGTATAAGTTTGCTTTAATCTAAGTTGTCTAATCGGTTCAAATTTGGGGGTTCCTCTTGTCGATTGATGAATTCTCTTTTAAGTGGGCGGAGTCAATATGTTGTTTCAAATGATGAAGTATCATCGTCCCAAAGGACTTATAGGGGGTGTACCTCAGGGATCGGTTTTGGGTCCTTTACTTTTTATGTTATATATCAATGATGCTTTTTTGTAAGTAGATTTTGGAACATGTTATACTTATGTGGATGACATATAAATAGTTGTAAGTGACGAGGGAAATGGTCTTGATTATTGAAGTTTTAATCTTAATAGGGTTCTTCAAAGTATTTTGGAATGGTCAAACGGCAATTTTTTGAAACTTAGCCCATCAAAAACTAGGGCTATGTCTTTTTCACATAGTTCCTGTTCTAGTATTGATCTATGTTTAGGTAATGAACCAATTGAACTCGTGTCTTATCATAGAACGCTTGGATTGTACTTAGATCGAGATTTAGATTTTGGTTTTCATATAAATCATATTGTTGCCACAATCTCTTTTATATTGAGGACGTTTTATACTTTGTGGTGTTATCTACCTACGGAGGTTAGAAAACGATTGGTTCTTTCTACATGTCTACCAATTTTTTTGTATGGTAGGAGATTTATAGTGGAACTTCCCAGCAGAATATTTTGAGACTCAAACATTGTTTTAATAGGAAAGTTCGTTATGTGTATGGTCTTAAATTCAGAACTCATATGACGTCTTATGTAATTAATTTCATGGGCTGTGATTTTCAAACTTTAATCGGTACAAGGACATTACTTTTTATACCCTATAACACTATGTGGTTTGGGTATAATGACTTTGTGCTGCTGTTTATAGCAACCAAAAATATTTGACCTACACCCATCTTTAATTATACCAATCGAATCAGAATCACTATCTGATTCGATTTAACGATGTCGGTCCGTCCGCCCGTCTGTGTGTCCATGTAAAGCTTGTAATTAAACTGCAGGTCGCAAATATGAATATATTTTGATGAAATTTGGTATTTAATCTTCTATCGGCTATGGGATGAACGCTATTGAAATTGGTTCAGTCCTAGCCCCCATACAAATGACCCCTATGAAATCAACATATATTGCCATAAGATCCAAATTATCATACAAATCTTAGTCAAATTGGGTTTTTATGTATATGTTACATCCATTAATCAGTAGTCCAAAAATGATCCCTATTGGACAACTCTTAGTCATAGGCCCCATATAGAGCTGCTTCCCGATCTTCACTTAAATCTATCAAAAAACAAAAATATTGCACTGATTCTTCTCAAATTTTGTTTGTATATATTTTTGCAAAATACAAGAGACTTTACCAAACATTGTCAGGATCAGTCCATTTTTGGGCCTAGTCCCCATATAGGTATAGCATCCGATATGAACTTTTTCATATTTGCAGCCGAAAAAATTAATAAAAATCCCACTCAAATTTGGTTTATGCTTATTTTCTATATCCAGTTAGTTGGGCCTGAGAGATAGGGTCTCTAAACGCATGGTATAGGGTATCATATAGTCGGTCTAGACTGACTATAATTTTCTTTTTTTATACCCTCCACTCCAGTGTGCAGAGGGTATATATAAGTTTGTCATTCCGTTTGTAATAATTAGAAAGAAAATTTTTGACCCCATAAAATATATATATTTGTGATCCTTATAACAACCGGAGTTGATATAGCGATGTCCGTCTGTCCGTCTGTGGAAATCACGATGACTGCATCAATCGGGCAGCTAGGGTGCTCGTTGACATAAAAAATGATTTATTAATATCCTGAAAAGTTTGGCATTTAAAATCGTCCAAATCGGTCAAATAGGGCCCGAGATTTGAATGAAGAACTAAAAAAAGTCTTGAAAAAATATAATTTTCTATGTTGTTCTTGTCACGATCACGCCCTGAATAGTGCATCTACAGTGATCGTTTTTAGTGAGAATGATTCACCAAATTCATTGGAAGATTTCTGTTTCAAAAATCATTAAAATCGGTGGAACAGGTCCAGGGAAATCTCTGAAAAAGTAAAAAAAAAATGAAAAATATGATATTTCTATATTGTTCTTGTTGTTATTCTAAATGTTGTGTTGTTGTCATAGCTGGACTTGTTGTTTTTATGGTCGTTGTGGTAATAATATAATAATAACTAACCCTTTGTACATTTTTTTATTAACTCTGGTAGAAAAAATTAAAAGTTTCCATTGTTTTGGCATCACTCTAAAAATTTGTTAGATCATTTCTGTTATTACCACGAATGGCTCACGGGAAATTGGTTAAAATCGATCCAAAATTTTTTCGACAAGCAGACACTACGTGTTAATATAAAGGGAGGAAAAATTTAAAAAAACAATGTAAATATAGCAAAAAAAAATTTTATATATAAATTTATTTATAAACATATTAAATAATACAAATAATATTATATATGTATATCCATAACAACTGCATGTTAGAAATAAATCGGTATATTATTTTATTTACATAAATTTCTGCAATAATTTGTTGTGAAGAAAATACATTTCTTTTGCATTAACAGAGTGTCACTTCATTTTGCTCAGCGTGGCTATGCCACAGTAGATGGCGCCACAATTTTTGTTTGTTCTAATTAGCTTTGCAATAGTTATTTCTATTTTAACATGAATGTTAATATTTTCAACTGGATATCATACAGAATAATGTTAAGAGTATACACGGGCTGGTCTTTTATTTCATACGTATTTTCATTATTCTTTTACAAATATGAACATAAGTTTGGCATATTAACTTTTTGTTGTCTTTAGAAAATAGAGTTACCGAGTTCATCAATGAGTTTTTTGCTTTACATAGTTCTATAGAACTATTATTCTGCTTTACCTACAAAATATCTGATTGCGATTACATCTAATTTTTAAAAATTGTTTATAATAACTAAAGCATTATTATTCACATAAATACAAAATTGCACTTTTTAAATTTTCCATTCAAATTTAAGAAAATATCAATTCTAAAAACTGGAATTAAAAATTTCCAATTATAAATTAGAAAATATTAATTGAATTTCAGAAAATTATATCAAAACGTCGGAAATAATAATTTTAAATTTAGAAGACATCAATTGCATCTTTGATATATAAATTTTATTCGTTAAACACATATTGAAATTCCAAAAAAAAGACCTCAAATATGTTTACATTTAAAAATGTTTACATTTAAAAAAAATATTGCCATTCAGGAGAAATTAATAACTTTTCAGTACCCCGATTCAGGAACTTCTTTAACGATAGTCGAATCGTTAAAAAAAGAAAATTACAAAATTATCAGTAAAATTTTTAAACGATATTCGCTATTGTTAAAGTCAGCTGTTGTTGTTATCTAAACGACAACCATTTTTGTGTTGTTTATTCAATCGATAAAAACTTAAATTTTTAGGTTGAAATGTCGTCATACATAAATAAAAATCATAAAATAGTGAAAGTATTTTGCTTTTATTAAAAAACTTTTTTATATAAATAAAAAAAATTAAATAGCATATTCAATTCATTATTTCGTTTTCAAATAAATAAACAGAAATATTAGTAAAAAAATAAAGATATTAAACATAAACATAAAATCATCTGGTCAAACACGAAGTAATTTGTTTTTTTCTATTCGTTGTGTTTTTCGCTTATTTTGACAGAGATGCCACTAGTTTACAATTTAAATAAATAGAAATATAGATTTGTCGACTGTCGTTAAGATGTACGTACTTAGTGAATCACTTAATCCTTAGTGCAAACAACAATAGCTGTCGATATATTTTGCGATTGTCGGATCGTTGAAATTTACAGAATTAATTTAAATTCAATGAATTTTAGAAAACCTCAAATGATATTTAAGAATTGCTAACATAAAAATTGTAACATAAATAAACGCAATTTGATGAGAATATTATTTATATATAAATTTTCACAATTTTTTTTGGATGAAAATTTGAAGTTTTTCAGAAAATAAAGATAACGAATTATTTTATTTAAAATGTTTGGGACTTTTGGTTTTTTGCGTTTGACATCCCTAATTTGAATATTTATTATTATAAATTTATTCTCTATGTTTTCAAAATATGGCAGTATTTTAATAAAAAAGTTGAGAGAACTTTTGTTTTGGTTATTATTTTGTTACTCCATCCGACCTATATGGCCACAATGAAGAAATATTTGGCCAGTTAAAAGAAACTATACAGCCATCTGCAATTAGCACGATTTAATGCATATAGCCACCCTACACAACCATTACCTTTGCAATGGAGATTAGGGCGAGCTATTTAATTAGCAAAAACTAAATTAAACGAGAAGTTATGTCATATAAGCGGAAACGCATGCATATAGAAAACGCATGCATATTTTTCCAATATTTTGTTTACATTTATTATCAATACTCAAACCGAGGTGGAGGGTATCAAAGATTCGGCACAGCCGAATTTAACACTCTTACTTGTTTAATAATGAGATTGGATCTTCCGAAATAGCTACAAAATAAACTTATATTATCTTCAGCTGAATGGTTTTCCAGCCAACCGAAAAAAAATGTAAGAGAATGTTAAAATCTACAATTTTATTTATGGCTTTTGAACACTAGAAAATTATTACTATGAAAGAGCTTCTTCCATAGATGTTTTCTGAATCAAATTGTGCTGAAATCGTTGCTTTTTAATAATCGAATTTGACTAGAACGTGTCAAATTAAGTAATAGTTTAATATGACACCATAAAACCTCATTTCATCAGACCAACAAATTGCCAGTTTTAGTCTCATTTAAAGGAATGCTATGGAGAAATACACCGAAAATTGTTCTGAACCCAAAAACAAAGCTAAAGTTTGCATGTTTTGCAACATAAAATATAACAAAACTTTAATATCAAAAAAAAAACCTAGCAACGCATTGTGAAATTCGTGATGCAAAGTTTCGATAAAACTTTTTTTTGTTATATAAAATTTGTTAAAGTATAGGCTGGCGGAAGTTATGCTCCTTAAACACTAAACAGCCAACCAAAAGACCAAACAACCAACGTAAACCTAATAAACTGCAGAGAGAGAACAATCAATATCTTAAATATGTATTGCCTTGTACTCACTCCACCACATTCATTCTGGAATTTTTACAATAGTTTTGTTGTTTCTGCTGGTGGTGCTTTGAAGGCGACAGGTAAATTTATGTCGAAAAAACAATATTGTTTTTCCCTTCAAAGTTTGGCGCCATATCTGAACTTCATTTAACAGTAACAAAAAAAAAACAACACATAAAGGGAACATAAAGAACGAACGTGCAAATATGGAAAAAAAATATAATAAAGTTGGACACTTACACACATACATACCTACATTCATACATACACATTTAAGTTGTTCGGATTGTTAAATTTACTAATTTTCTACTTTACCAAAGGCAATTTTGTATCACAGGGGACTTCTATTTAAATATCCGAGAATTTAATCACCTGCAGAGTTTTTCTAGACATTTTACTCTATACCACCTCGTGTAATATGTGTGTATGTATGTAGGTCTACGAAGTGTAAACATTAGTAGGGCTGTGTATTATTATTGCATAGATTAAAATCAAAATGTTGGCGTTCCTTGCTTGGGACAGCAAATAATGCAGAGGAAACACTTGAAGTCGTTTCAAAAGAAATTACGAGAAATTTGAACATTTTACAATAATTATGTTTTCATGTTTTATTTTGATTGTATTTATGAATTTTTTTTATTTTCCAGTCTTGAATTTAAAAAAAAAAATATTTCTTGTTATTAGTAGACACTTTTTGGTTTTTATAAAATAAATCAAAGAAAAAAAAGTAAGAAATTATAGTCGGTCCAAACCATGGTTTAGAGCCCCTATCTCTTACGTCCAACTAATTCGATATAGAAAATAAGCATAAACCAAATTTGAGTGGCATTGTTATAAATTTTTTTGGCTGCAGATATGAAAAAGTTCATATCGGGTGCTATATTTATATGGGGACTAGGTCGAAATATCGACCGATCCTGACCATATTTGGCAAAGTCACTTATATTTTGAAAAAATATATACAAACCAAATTTGAGAAAAATCTGTGCAATATTTTTGTTTTTTGATAGATTTAAGTGAGGATTGGGAAGCAGCTCTATATGGGGCCAATGACTAAGAATTATCCTATAGGTATTATTTTTGAATTACTGATTAATGGATATAATAAACATATACAAAAACAATTTGACTGAGATCTGTATTATAATTTGGATCTTACGGCACATCATGTCGGTTTCATAGGGGTCATTTGTATGGGGGCTAGGTCTGAACACGGACCGAATTTTACCAATTTCAATAGCGTTCATCCCCTGGCCGATGAAAGCTTACATACCAAATTTCATCAGAATATATTCGTACTTGCGACCTGTAATTTGATTAAACGGTTTACATGGGCACACAGACGGACGGACGGACGGACATTGCTAAATCGACTCAGAAAGTGATTTTGAGTCGATCGGTATAATAAAAGATGGGTCTAGGTTAAATATTTTTGGTAGTTACAAACAGCAGCACAAAGTCATTATACCCAAACCACATAGTGGTATAGGGTATAACAAGTAACAAATTATAGTCGGTTTGGACAGACTATACGATACCCTATACCATGGTTTAGAGACCCTATCTCTTCCGTCCAACTAATTCGAAATAGAAAATAAGCATAAACCAAATTTGAGTGGCATTGTTATTAATTTTTTTGGCTGCAGATATCAAAAAGTTCATATCAGATGCTATATTTATATGGGGACTTGGTCGAAATATGGACCGATCCTGACCATATTTGGTAAAGTCACTTATATTTTCAAAAAAATATACACAAACAAAATTTGAGAAAAATCTGTGCAATATTTTTGTTTTTTGATAGGTTTAAGTGAAGATCGGAAAGCAGCTCTATATGGGGCCTATGACTAAGAATTGTCCTATAGAGATTTTTTTGGACTATTGATTAGTGGATATAATAAACACATACAAACCCAATTTGACTGAGATCTATGTGGTAGTTTGGATCTTATGGCAATTTATGGCGATTTCATAGGGGTCATTTGTATGGGGACTAGGTCTCAACATGGACCGAATTTCACCAATTTCAATAGCGTTCATCCTATGCCCGATAAAAGCTTACATACCAAATTTCATCAAAATATGTTCTTATTTCCGACCTGTAGTTTGATTGCAAGCTTTACATTGACACACAGACGGACGGACGGACGGACTTTGCTAAATCGACTCAGAAAGTGATTCTGAGTCGATCGGTATGATAAAAAATGGGTTTAGGTCAAATATTTTTGGTAGTTACAAACAGCAGCACAAAGTCATTATACCCAAACCACATAGTGTTATAGGGTATAACAAGTAAGAAATTATAGTCGGTTTGGACCGATTATACGATACCCTATTCCATGGTTTAGAGACCCTCTCTTTCGTCCAACTAATTCGAAATAGAAAATAAGCATAAACCAAATTTGAGTGGCATTGTTATTAATTTTTTTTGGCTGCAGATATGAAAAAGTTCATATCAGATGCTATATTTCTATGGGGACTAGGTCGAAATATGGACCGATCATGACCATATTTCGTAAAGTCACTTATATTTTGAAAAAATATATACAAAACAAATTTGAGAAAAATCTGTGGAATATTTTTGTTTTTTGATAGATTTAAGTGAAGATCGGGAAGCAGCTCTATATGGGGCCTTTGACTAAGAATTGTCCTATAGGGATTATTTTTGGACTACTGATTAATGGATATAATAAACACATACAAACAAAATTTGACTGAGATCTATATGATAATTTGAATCTTATGGCAACTTATGTCGATTTCATAGGGGCCATTTGTATGGGGATTAGGTCTCAACATGGACCGAATTTCACCAATTCCAATAGCCTTCATCTTATGCCCGATAGAAGCTTACATATCATATTTCATCAGAATATATTCGTATTTACGACCTGTAGTTTGATTAAAAGGTTTACATGGACACACAGACGGACGGACATCGCTAAATCGACTCAGAAAGTGATTCTGAGTCGATCGGTATAATAAAAGATGGGTCTAGGTCAAATATTTTTGGTACTTACAAACAGCAGCACAAAGTCATTATACCCAAACCACATAGTGGTATAGGGTGTAACAATTAAGAGTTCCAAATTTTTAATACCTTTCACCAGGGTGAAAAACTAAATTATTACAACAAGTATACAGAATTTTTATCATTAAGAGGTGTGTCCATATATTAGGTCATATCTTGGCACAAAAATGCCCGGTTAAATCTATTTAGTGAGACATAATATTATCCAAACCATATCTATAATATTAACGGGCAAGGCGATTTCTTGTGACCGACGTAAGTTTCGCAGTTTTACCCCGATTTTGACAAAAAATTTATCATTTGAAAGGTATTTCTTCTGAGCTGTTACCCAGATTTACAGATTTTCACCGTCTGGAATATTTTTTTGGAGTTATGATCGTTTAAAGTTGCTACTAACACATAAAGAAATTATACAATGCTATGTGTGTGTTTATTAAATTTGTTAATGTGTTTGTGTTAATGTGTTGAGTTTGTTTTCTTCATTTAAAATGAGTTGAATTGTGAAGCATACCTTAAGGGTCTTTATTAAATGAAAAAAAAAAATTCCTAGAATTTGCACTAGGACTTCGAGTGCTGGAATCTGCTAGTCTAAGTAAATGGTTTATTTTGTGAATGAGCGTAATTTCAACAGATACACAGACGGACATCATAGCGAGTAAATATGAGGGTATAACTATCACAGTTCCTGATATTTTCACTTTTCAAGCTGCCATATCTCGGCCGCTATAGTAGCCAAAATTCCATATTTGTGAATACTTTGGGTTTTTTGAGTTTGTTACGGTGCAAGATTTGTAGCAAATTTCAACTAATTCTGAGGTGAGGGCAATCCGTTCGTGGATTAAAGATATTTTTAACCATTAAGAATATTTTTTTTTGCATTTGAATTTAACATCGAATTCGATTGCATTTATTATATGTGTATGGAACCAAAATTCGAAAACACGTTAACGTGGGACTGGAATAAAATTACACCTTGTTTACGCTACACGAACGATAGACAATAAATTTAAGGGAAACATAATCGGAAAAAATTCCTAAACAATTGTTTGCCATTAGCTTTTGCTTGAATATTCGTACGTATTGCATAAACAAGCCCTTAATTTAAAAACAAAATATTTATATTTTTGCCTCTAAAAATATTTTTTTTTCGCACCAAACTTGGAATACACATTAACATGTCAGTTACAAATTAATGACTTTAAGTGAATCTCAACAAACACTTTGGCTAAAAAAGAGTCTGAACAAATAAATATTTTCTTTGGTTTTTTGGATATTTAATAATTTAATACAGTTGGTAACAATTCGCAAATTGTGTTTAATATGGAAATTTTTAATTAAATTTTTGATCTCCTAATTCTTTAATTTACATCGGTCTTTTTAATGAATTGAAAACGCAACTCTTCTGTGTATATATGTATTTCATATATAAATTTATGTACTATTTTAATAGTATGTATGTGGGTTAGCAATATAATGACTTTATTTTTAATAATGGATTTTATATATATGTACAGTTATACAAAAGCATTTGTGCTATTTTATATGCACAAGTTCTTATTCATTAAAAATATTCTCCTACTCTTATTAAATACGAATGTTTTGCTCTGTCCTTTATAGAGGGATTTGTATAAGAATGAATGCATGCATTCATTGGATAAGGGAGAAATTATGTTCAATCATTAAATCAAAGAAAAGGTTTCACTTAAATATAAGTCAAAAAATATATACACGACCCTTAATTGTATATATTCGTGAGGCCTATTTCTCTGATATGGAATACGTAGTAACCATTAGGAGCTTGATTGGCATAAGTATAAATTAAACTTAGTTTAACTAAACTTTTAAAGATTTAACTCTGTTATCAAATAGTTAAAAGTTATAGTACGGGAATTTTTGAAATATCAATCTACTTTAATTAGTTTAATTTAAAAAATTAAACAGTTCATAAAAAAATTTTCATAATATTGAAAATTTGTGAATAGAGTGGAGCCTTATCCAATTTTTATTTTAATCCTAAAATTTTTATTATGTTTCTTTCTACCCTTCACACCACTATGCAGAGGGTATATGTCAATTTGTCATTCCTTTTCTAACTCATCGAAAAATTTAAATGCGACCCCCGAAAGACCTATGTGTACTTGTATTCTTGATCCGTATAACAACTCGAATCGATATAGCGATGTCCGTCTGTCCGACTGTTTGTTAAAATCACACTTATTCACAAAATAAATCATCTAGCTGGTAATAGTAATATTTTTCTTTATTTTGAACAGCCAGCAATGAATATGGAGCCTCAAGGCCCAACAACCATAAATTATAGTTGGTCTAGACCGACTATAAGATACCCTATACCATGCGTTTAGAGACCCTATCATTAGGTCCAACTAATTTAGATATCGAAAATAAGCATAAACAAACTTTGAGTGGCATTGTTATTAATTTTCTTTCCTTCGGATATGAAAAAGTTCATATGGGTTGCTATATTTATATGGGGACTAGTTCGAAAAATGGACCGATCCTGACCATATTTGGTAAGGTCACTTTTTTTTGCAAAAAATATACCAACTAAGTTTGGTTTTTTATAGATTTAAGTGAAGATCGGGAATCAGCTTCATATGGGGGCTACGACTGACAATTGTCCTATTGGGTTTATACTTGGACTACTGATTAATTCAATTCAGTAGTTTATTCACAATTTATCATTTAACATTTTCAGCTTAAAAATAATTACATTGTAAAGAGTTCAAATTATTTTGTTTTCTACTAAATAATTAATTTTTTGGTTAGGATAGTGATATGTACTAGCAGATTCAAGCGCTCGAAATTGAAGTGCAAATTCTAGGAATTTTTTTTTTTTTTCATTTAATAAAGACCCTAAAGGTATGCTACACAGTTCAACTCATTTTAAGTGAAAAAAACAAACTCAACACATTAACGAATTTAATAAATTTTATGTATGTATGTGTACAACTTTAAATGATCATAACTCCAAAAAAATGTTCCAGACGATGAAAATTTGTAAATTTAGAAAACAGCTAAAAAGAAATTCCTTTCAAATGATAAATTTTTTGTCAAAATCGGAGTAAAACTGTGAAACTTACATCGGTCACAAGAAATCGTCTTGCCTATTAATATTATAGATATATTAATATTTTTACGGAGGTAAAAATTTACAAAAACCTATTTGACTTTTATTATAAAAACTGCTAAAACTACTTAAAACTACTTAACTATCTACAATGATACCAGCTCATTGATATGGATATAATCAGAATTTTACCATCTGATGTTAAAATTTTGAGTAATTCTTATCTTAGTAGAGAACAACCATGGCAAGTTGTATATTAATTTCAATAGCTTCTTTTGCGAAACTTGTAATTTTTGTATGTGACATTTTGACTTGTGGACCAGACAGGAGCTGCATAAAGTACGACAACATGGAAGTCTGGAATTTCGGTTTATGAAGGTATACAGTATATGAATTTGTATGTTAACTTCATTAATAATCTAAATATAATATTAATAGGCTAGGCGATTTCTTGTGACTGATGTTTTGTTCCACCGTTTTATCCCGATTTTGACCAAACGTATATTATTTGAAAGGTATTTCTTTTGAGCAGTTCACCAGATTTACAGATTTTTTAATTTTTTCCTTTATTTTGAGTAAATTGTATTTAAAGTTGATACTTACGCATACATACAAATATGCATATGCTATGTGTGTGTTTATTAAATTTGTTAATGTGTTTGTAATAAAATTGAGTTTGTTTTTGTGTAGATTTGTGAATTGGCTATAATTGATTAGCATACTTTTAGGGTCTTTATTTAATGAAGAAATACAATTTCTTAGAATTTGCGCTCGAATTTCGAGGGCTGGAATCTGCTAGTATATGTATAATATATGATTTTGAAATTTTAATTTAGGATCGAGAACAACGCCTAGATATTTGTCTTCCTTTTCCATTCAATTAAATTGTTATTTAAGTTTATGCTTTGCTGAGGTAAAAATCAAGGTTTCCGTTTTCTGCAAAAATATATTGATTGTGTCTTATCATAGTTTATCATAATTTTACATTTATTAAAATAAGAATGTAGTTCAGCTAGTGCTCTATGGAGATTTGCTATGACGTCGGCAGCCATGATCACGGAGCTCAGTATCGCAGTAATATCTGCAAAAATAAGCATAGTACAATAGTCCATTTGCAGAAAATCCGCTGTATACAAGTTGTATAAAACAGGAGACAAGCAGGATCCTTTAGGGCACCCTGATGTGATAGGTACTAGGTCCGAACACGTTTGGCCAATGTACATTTTATATGAGCGACAACAAAGGAAACGATACATTATTTTAGTAAGCATTGTAGGGAAGTTGTAGTTTAACATTTTGAAGACTAGTCCATCGTGCCACATTGAGTCAAAGGCAACTTTGACGTCAAGTAGGATCAATCCAGTTGATTTTTGAACATTGCAATTTCGATTTACTAGGTTCCTTATTCGAATCAGTAGATGTGTAGTATTGTGTTGCCTACGAAAACCAAACTGCTGGTGATGAATGATATCGTTATTTTCGATCAAATCTATGAGTTTACATTTAATAGCCTTTCCAAGAATTTTGCTTAGAGATGACAGCAAGGATATAGGTCGATATGATAAAGGACTACCTGAATTTTTATTAGGCTTATTTATTAGAATAGCGTTTAACTCCTTAAATTCTAGAGGCAAATAGCATAGTTTGAGGCAAGCATTAAAAAGTACTGTTATAAACTTAATGCCTTTACTATGCAGTGCTTTTAGACAGTTATTGGTAATGCCATCAATGCTGGGAAATTTTTTATTTTTCAAAGCCTTAATCATATCAGAGATTTGAGAAATATCAGTAAATGTTTCATTTGAATTGTTTACATGTACTGATATGAATATTGAAATAGTATCATTTGCTAGGGAATTTGTAATAGGGTCCCCAAAATTTGTCGAATCCGAATGCTTTAGAACAAAGACATCGCATTTCTCTCGGTTTGTGGTACAACTAGTTCCATTCATTTTAAGATTTGGAATATTACTTGTCTTCTTCCTTATAGGTTCCAAAAAGGTGGGAAGCCTTTGTCCAATATAGACAGTAAACGATTACACGATTTATTTCTAAAATTATCAATCCCTTCGCGAATTTTTAAGATGAGTATTTTCATTTGGTATAGATCATTTACGTTTCTATATCGTTGCCAGTTTTGTCTATAAATATTTCTCTGTTGGATCATTTGTAGCGAGATTTATGGAAGGAGCTTGTTCACAATAGAGTGGTATCTTTTGGGAGCACTGCAATCTATTGCACTATTTATAACTTCTTTGAAACTCATTATCAAGTTATCAATATGTTCGCTACATGTTATATCCTCAATGTGGGGTGCAGCCAGTTGCCTGTTGAAAAATCTAGCGTAGTGTACCCAGTTTGCATTTTTAAATTCATATCTAGTTATTGTTGAATTATTGTAGGAATTTGACAAGGAGATTTTCACTGGTAAATGGTCAAAACTTAGATCGTTTATTACTACCGCATGAGATAGTATATCTGATATATTAGTTAAAAACAGATCCAATGTGGATCCTTGCCTATTAGCGCTTGCAGGGACGTAAGTGTGATCGCTTGGATATATGATAGGAATCTAATTTTTCAAACAAAATATTACCCCAGCAGTTTGCTCTATTACAGTCCCAGGAATGGTGCCTACAATTAAAGTCGCCGCCTGATATATACATACATGTTCTCGCAGCTAAATTTGTGGATATCGGAGGAAAAAGTCGTTTTTTGCGCCGTCTTCTCCGGGTAGACTACCAGGGAAATAGCAAGAAAAAATATGTATACAGTGAGAGTTGGTAAATAACTTAATTCCAACGCTCTCAATACTACTGATTAGTGGATGTAATAAACACACATAAACTTAATCTGAATGAGATCTAAATGATAATTTGGATCTTATGGCAATTTAGGTCGATCTCATAGGGGACCACCAATTTCAACATCGTTCATCCTATAGCCAATTGAAGCTTACATACTAAATTTTATCAAAATATATTCATATTTGCAACCTATCGTTTGATTACAAGTTTTACATAGACATACAGATGGAAGGACGAACAGAGGGACATCGCTAAATCGCTCAAAGTGATTCTGAGTCGATCGGTATAACAAATGATGGGTCTAATAAATGCCAAATATTTTTGGTAGTTATTTTTACTCCATGGGTTCATCGCGCTTCTGGTACCATGGGCCATAACAAGTATATTTGACCAAGGAACCATACCTCTAAAATCATTTTCTAGCCTGCCAATATTTCGATTCAAAGAGTGGATAAAAAAACGAATTTTTTTACTTAAATTGAATGAAATAAATATAGGTCGTATGTGGGTACCCCACATAATTTTTAGCGCTGAATATTTTGGGATATTTTAAATACGGGAAAGTCAAAGATTCCTCGATTTGTGCAATAATTTCGTAATTTTTCTCCGAAAAGGTGCAAAAAAATCCACAAAAATGCGCGAAAACGCCCCCTGGCGCCTGTTAAAAATAAAAATAAATATGAAAAATGGATTTCCCGGCCCAAAAAACCCCCGGTATATACATTTGTATGTAAGATGATGCCAAAAAAATTTTTTTTGAACCCCGTAGATGGCGCTGGCGTTCGAAAAATAATGAGTTGTAAAATTTATTTTAATTTTATAAGTTACAAAATTCACAAACGTTTTTATATATAAATATTCTAACCAAAAAGGAAGAAAAAATTGCATTGGCTATTGCTTTGGCCGGAATAGCCGCAACATTATTGCATGGTGGTCGTACAGCTTATTCAGCACTCAAATCACCGTTAAACGTACAAACGAATGAGAATGCCGTATGTTATATCAAAAAAAAATTCCGGTATGGCAAAAGTTCTGCAAAAATTAAATATTATTATTTGGGATGAATGTAACATGGCTCATAAACATTCCTTAGAAGCATTACATAGAACTTTAAAAGATTTGAAAGGCAATGAACGACTTTTTGGTGGAGCTCTCATTTTATTATCTGATGATTTTCGTCAAACATTGCCAGTCATACCAAAATCAACCTATGCTGACGAAATTAGTACCTGCTGAAAATCATCAACATCATGGAGTAGCGTTCAAACTATAAAATTAACAACAAACATGCGAGTACGATTACAAAATGATCCAACGGCTGACCAATTTTCAAAACAACTACTCGAACTTGGTAATAATAAAATCAATATTAACCCAACCAGACAAACTATAGAAATATCCACAAGATTTTTGTCAATTTATATCGTCACGCTATGAATTAATTGAAAATGTGTTCCCCGACATTCAAAATCAATATCGTAACCATGAATGGTTAAGTGAAAGATCTATTTTAGCCCCAAAAATGTCAATGTCGATAATATTAATGTTGTTATTCAGGACATGATTGATTCCGAAACGTTTTCTTTCAAATCTATGGATAGTGTTGTTGAAGAAAATGAAGCAGTCAATTATCCAACAGAATTTTTGAATTCACTTGATGTGCCCGGTCTACCGCCACATTTATTAAAATTAAAAGTTGGTTCTCCAATAATTTTGCTCAACGCTCCGAGACTATGTAATGGAACCAGGTAAATTGTTGAGAGAATAATACCCAATGTTATTGAGGCCACAATTCTCAAAGGAAAATTTATAGGGGAACATGTTTTGCTGCCAAGAATTCCTATGATTCCTACCGACACACTGATTACATTCAAAAGATTGAAATTTCCGATCAGACTGGGCTTTGCCATGACCATTAATAAATCTCAAGGACAATCAAATATGTGATTTGGACCACGAAAACAGTTGTTTTTCCCACGAACAACTATATGTGGCATGTTGCCGTGTCGGAAAACCAGCAAATTTATTCATTTACTGCGAGAATAATGAAACTAAAAATATTGTTCACTCTTTTTAGCATTACAACAATAGAAATATGTTGGTCATTTTTATAAGTTACAATAAATATTTATTTTCATTTTCATAAATATAACATGGTTTTTTTTAACAGTTTTCAATTAATATTAACAAATGCACAAACGTTTTTTTATATAGGTGTATACAGATTCTAACTAAAATAAAAAAATCATTGAGGGCAAAACAACGTTTGCCGGGTCCAGCTAGTTTCTAATAAACATTCTTCCTCAACCTATTTCAGGGTAAAATGGATTATGAATGCCTTCTTGGAAAAAATAGATATAAATATTCCTAACAGACAACTTCAATCTTATGAACCTGTTTACCTGAACTTCCACAGATCAAATTTTTTCAATTTCGATCCATTCCGAAGAATTTGTGCCGAAGTGAAGAGACACTATGCTTTAATTGATTTATCCGATGATATTGGTGTTATTAAAAGAAGATTAACGACTTAATTGAACTGTAATGATTATGTTTATAACTGTATTTATTTGTAAAATATTTACATTTTTTGCTCGACTGTTGCTATATTATAGCAATTAAATAAATAAATAAAAAATTTTAATTTGTTTGTTAGATTTATAGTCATTTTTCAGACATATTGCAATTACTACTGTAATTAATATGCAATTTTTAATTTTGTTTAAATGGTGCGTGGTAAAGAAGAAGAAAGCATACATTTCAAAAATTCATAACTGCACTGTATTCTTAATCGGACCGGTTTCTGGCATTTCAGCCTTCATCAGCGATTTATTGAACATTGTGATAATTGTTATGTTTTAATTGAATAGATTGTTTCTATATGAAAATTTTTTTTTTTTTTCTACTTAGGGCGGCCGTGAGGTTTTGAACCGTGAACCTTTCACATACACTCGTACTTGCACTTTTTGGTCAGCGCTTTAACACACTCACCTAAAGTCAGGCCTACGAGCAGTGTGGTTAGTTTCATCTCAAATATATGTAAAGTGCATATGTAGGTATGTACAAAAACCGTACATCACATATGACAACTCTTACGAAAACTGAGAATAGTGGAAATTAGAAGTAAAAATGCAAAAAATATTCAAAAATTCAAAAATAACGATTGTTTGTTTGGACAGAGTTGTATCTTCTGAAATTAATACAAAGTAAAGCTGTATGGTACGAAAACTGAAAACTAACCACACTGCTCGTAGGCCTGACTTTAGGTGAGTGTGTTAAAGCGCTGACCAAAAAGTGCAAGTACGAGTGTATGTGAAAGGTTCACGGTTCAAAACCTCACGGCCGCCCTAAGTAGAAAAAATTTTCATATAGAAACAACCTATTCAATTAAAACATAACAATTATCACAATGTTCAATAAATCGCTGATGAAGGCTGAAATGCCAGAAACCGGTCCGATTAAGAATACAGTGCAATTATGAATTTTTGAAATGTATGCTTTCTTCTTCTTTACCACGCACCATTTAAACAAAATTAAAAATTGCATATTAATTACAGTAGTAATTGCAATATGTCTGAAAAATGACTATAAATCTAACAAACAAAAAAAAAAAATCTTTCTTCGCTTCACAGCGTCATCTCAAATATATGTAAAGTGCATATGTAGGTATGTACAAAAACCGTACATCACATATGACAACTCTTACGAAAACTGAGAATAGTGGAAATTAGAAGTAAAAATGCAAAAAATATTCAAAAATTCAAAAATAACGATTGTTTGTTTGGACAGAGTTGTATCTTCTGAAATTAATACAAAGTAAAGCTGTATGGTACGAAAACTGAAAACTAACCACACTGCTCGTAGGCCTGACTTTAGGTGAGTGTGTTAAAGCGCTGACCAAAAAGTGCAAGTACGAGTGTATGTGAAAGGTTCACGGTTCAAAACCTCACGGCCGCCCTAAGTAGAAAAAATTTTCATATAGAAACAACCTATTCAATTAAAACATAACAATTATCACAATGTTCAATAAATCGCTGATGAAGGCTGAAATGCCAGAAACCGGTCCGATTAAGAATACAGTGCAGTTATGAATTTTTGAAATGTATGCTTTCTTCTTCTTTACCACGCACCATTTAAATAAAAAATTTTAATATCTGCAAAAACCGAAAAAAACGTCCGTTTTCGGTACCTATTTTAAATCTGAGATACAGATCACTTAATTTTTTTTTTTTGCCTAAATCACATCTAAATTTAATCGCAATGTAGCGTTGTCCCCCATTAGAGCTCCCCTTGTAATGTAACTGATGTAGAACTTTAACACGAAATGCTTGTTTTCCACACACCACAACCCCATATTATTACATATTTCTGTATACACAGTCTGCTATCTACAATTATCTTACTTACTGCCATATTTCTAAAACAACAACATCAAGAAAATCGTACATACCATAATGAATGCAATGCAATCAACACTCTTATTTTTCAAACTCGTACGTACAATTTCTTAAAAACTAAAACAAAAGCAAAAAAAAAGTAATAAGTGCATTTTCTTCCAAAGAATTCCCTTGTTTGTTAGATTGTTTGTTTGTTATTTCTTCCATTTTTTTTTTTTTGTAGATGGAAAAAAATTCAATATTTAATATGTAAGAGAGTATGTCCATGTATGTGGGACTGTGTGTATGTGTGTTGTTTATTGCAAACAAAACAATCTGTTAAAAAGAAATCTAAAGAAATTTGCTACCATCGGAAGTAAAAAAAAAAGGGGGGAAACCAGTTTGGAACTACAATAGAAATAAAACTAGAAAAGTTAGTTTAATACCAAACGAAAGAATGAAAATATAAATAAACAAAATGAGATACTAAATTTTGTTGTTTGGTTGTGCCAGGATTAAAGGCTTTTATTAGGACTCATTATGCAGCGGTGACAAATTAAATGACATAAATTTTTTAAATGATAAATTAAAAAAGAACGTAAAATAAATTTAAGGCCCTATTTAAATAATTCAGCTGTGCCGAATCTTTGCCACCATCTACCTACATTTTATACTCAATATTACAATCAAGGTTGGGTACGGCTACCACTTTAAAACTGTTGCCGATACTGAAACTTTAAAATCGAATATCAATTAAATTTCAAGTTAATTGCTTTTCTTGTTGGCGAGTTTCTATTTCTTGTTTTAAAAAAAAACATTACTATATGAAAAATTACACTATTTTTTTCTTACTGAAATAGAAAAACTATAAGTTCCCTAAGTTCTTCATAGAACACCAATGAAACTCATTTTTTAACGCAGCCGGAGCGCTGCGGCGTTATAATACTCAAAATTTGAGATCTTAGAAGTCATACGATAATTAAAAAAAAAATCAAATGATTCTTAGCTAAAAAATATGTTCAGATATTAATATTAAAAAAAAAAAATAACCCATAAAAACCAAGTTTTTATTTTATTTAAATAAAGTTTATTTAGTAAATAAAGTTTACCGTATCGTTTCAGTATTACTCAACCATTGTAAATTCTGCTGTCTGTAACTACCAAAAATATTTGACCTAGACCCATCTTTTATTATACCAATCGACTCAGATTCACTTTTTGAGTTGATTTAGCGATGTCCGTCCGTCCGTCCGTCTGTCCGTCCGTCCGTCTGTGTGTCCATGTAAACCTTGTAATCAAATTACATATCGCAAATATGAATATATTTTGATGAAATTTGGTATATAAACTTCTACCGGCCATACGATGAATGCTACTGAAAATTGGTGAAATTCGGTCCATGTTCAGCCATGGAATCGACATTAATTGCCATAAGATCCAAATTATCATACAGATCTCAGTTAAATTGGGTTTGTATGTGTTTATTATATCCATTAATCAGTAGTCCAAAAATAATCCCTTTAGGACAATTCTTAGTCATAGCCCTATAGAGCTGCTTCCCGATCTTCACTTATATCTATCCAAAGAAAAATATTGCACAGATTTTTCTCAAATTTTGTTTGTATATATTTTTTTGAAAATATAAGTGACTTTACCAAATATGGTCAGGATCGGTCCACATTTCGACCTAGTCCCCATATAAATATAGCATCTGATATGAACTTTTTCATATCTGCAGCCAAAAAAATTAATAACAATGCCACTCAAATTAGGTTTATGCCTTTTTTCTATATCGAATTAGTTGGACCGAAAAGATAGGGTATCTAATCCATGGTATATGGTATCATATAGTCGGTCTTATTTTTCTTTCATGTTGGCGATTTTCTTTATTATTTATATATGTATATATAATAAAAATGAAAATTTGTCTGTGGATTTGTGGGCTTGTGGGTTTGACATTAATAGGTGGCTAAGCCATAGGACCGCTCGTCTTAAAATTTTCACAGTGTGTAAGTTTGTATCGAGAAAGTAAAATAGGCTATATTTTTTTAAATATATGAAGTGGGCGTGGCACCTCCCATATATAAAAAATTTTGAACATATATCTGGCGATCTATGATTGCAAGCGTCCTGAAACTTTGTAGGAGTACATAAGTTAGTAATGTGAGAGGTCGGGCTAAAAATGGGCGGGATAAAAAAAGTGGGCGTGGCACCTCCCATACATGGTAAATACATATCATCATATATGTACAGTACGATGATGGCCAGAGTCTTGCAACTTTCTGCACGTCAATTGGTTATTAATGTAAGTAGTCGTACCAAAAATGGGCAGAATTGGCTTAGTAGGCGTGGCACCTCCCATACAAAAATATTATCTGGAGTACTATAAACCCAACAGTCTTGAAACTAAGCGTGAGTTTACGTATGAGTGTGAGAAGTTATATGAAAAATGGTCGGGATCAAACCCATGGGCGTGGAACCTCCCATACATGGTAAATACATATCATCATAATTAACACAACAAAAATATTCACTAGAAATATGTTATATGGCAAAACAACGTTTGCCGGGTCAGCTAGTATCGGAATAAAGACAAGAAAATATATGACAATTCACGAAGCAAATGCCATAACTGCAACGACTACAACAGGAAGAAGAATTATAATATACTAGCAGATTCCAGCGCTCAAAATTCGAGTGCAATTTCGAGGCAGCTTGGCCAATTCACAAACCAACACTTTCATAGTTTATTATTATTGAAAATGAAGACAAATTTAATAAACACATACATAGCTTATGTATAATTTTATGTATGTGTTAGTAGCAACTTTAAATGCAATTTACTCAAAATAAAGAAACAATTTTAAAATCTGTAAATCTGCAAAACGACTGAAAAGAAATACCTTTCAAATAATATACATTTGGTCAAAATCGGGATAAAACGCTAGAACAAAACATTGGTCACAATAAATCGCCTAGCCTATTATTATTATAGATATCTTAAGAAAATCTAGTAAGAGTGTTAAATTCGAATCTTGGATATCCTCCACCTGGCCTTCACTTTTACATTAATATCTAGACTTACATATAAAACTATTTATAGCAAATTTTAACAAAACATTTGAAAAAAGTAACAATTTGATAAACTTAATACTTACTGCAATAAACACACCGATTTCTTAGAGGTGGCTGCATATTTAAGGCATATCTTGGCATAATGAAGCAGATTTACTCCATTTTTAATACGAACCTTCTCGAAATAATGACAAACAATATTATCCTAAGTTTCCCAGGTAAATGTTTTATTTTGTGAACGAGCTTGATTTCAAAGACAAAGGCACAGACGGACAGACGGACATTTCGCGGAACTAGGATTAAAAAAAAAATTAAACTGCAGGCTAATCGCCGATTCGATATCGAGTAAATCGATCGAATCGAAATTCAATATTCTGGTTTATAATTTAAAGAAAGACAAATGTCAGACTTCGTTTCACTTTTACTCTTAACTATGGGCCATAATTCGTTAACTGTGTAAAATTATTGTTAGTATTATATGGTGGAAAATAAAAAAATAATTTAGATCGAAAAATTTCGAAGACGAATGTGACGATTCGATCCCTGGTTTAATTAGATAGATAACACAGTGATACAAAAATGAATGCAACAGAAATACCTGAGATACGATACTTTTTTTCTGGTAGATCTTCTCGAGTACAACAAGAGCCTGTCCTTGAAATTTGCGATACGCCTCTAAAGTCTTGAGTTACGGGTAAAAAACCAGGTTTTCAGCTTCTTTTCACATGTAAGCCAGTAACTCTGTTGAATATCAATTCAAAAAAAAAAGATCGGGCAAACATTTTTGAATGGTCAGAAACGCAATTCATAAATTATACGGTTCCTAAATAAAAAAAAATGTGTAAAAACATCTCCAAAGTTAAAAAAAGAGATTTTTTTAGATGAGTTTGCTGGAGGAATACGCACAGATGTCTCAATATAACTTAAATATTATGTTCATATCTTCGAAAGGCCTTAGTTTTCTCTTTCTGAATCCACTGCAAAATTCAAAATCGGTTAACATTCGACAAAGTTACTGGCTTATATGTGCAAAAGGGCCGAAGAACAGGTTCTTTACCCGTAACTCAAGATTTTGGAGGTGTTTCGCAAATTTCATGGACCGAATCTTTTTGTACACAACAAGAGCTACTAGAAACAAGTAAGAAAATTATAGTCACTCTAGACCGACTATACGATACCCTATACCATGCGTTTAGGTCCAACTAATTCGATATAGAATATAAGCATAAACCAAATTTGAGTGGCATTGTTATTAATTTTTTGGCTGCAGATATGAAAAAGTTCATATCGGATGCTATATTTATGTGTGGTCTAGGTCAAAAAATGGACCGATCCTGACCATATTTGGTAAAGTCACTTATATTTTGTGAGTAGTCCAAAAATAATCCCTATGGGACAACTCTTAGTCATAGGCCCCATATAGAGCTGCTTTCCGATCTTCACTTAAATCTATCAAAAAACAAAAATATTGCACTGATTCTTTTCAAATTTTGTTTGTATATATTTTTGCAAAATACAAGAGACTTTACCAAACATGGCCAGGATCGGTCCATTTTTGGGCCTAGTCCCCATATAGAAATAGCATCCGATATGAACTTTTTCATATCTGCAGCCAAAAAAATTAATAAAAATCCCACTCAAATTTGGTTTATGCTTATTTTCTATATCCAGTAAGTTGGGTCTAAGAAATAGGGTCTCTAAACGCACGGTATAGGGTATCGTATCGTCAGTCTAGACCAACTATAATTTTCTCACTTGTTTTTTAGATGAGTTTACTGGAGGAATACGCACAGATGTCTCAATATACTTAAATATCATGTTCATATCTTCGAATGGAAACAGTTTCTTTTTTCCAAGTCCGCTGAGAAATTCAAAATCGGTTAATATTCAACAAAGTTACTGGCTCATATGTGAAAAGGGACGATGAATCGGTTTTTTACCCGTAACTCAAGATTTTGGAGGCATTTCGCAAATTTCAAGGACAGGATCTTATTATACTCGACAAGACCTACCAAAAAAAAAGGTATCGCATCTCAGGTATTTTTTTCTGTCTCACAGTGTAATTTTGTACCTCCACCTGTCTCTGGTTTAACGGTGTAGTCGAGTGACTTTACATAACCCCAAAGAAAATAATCCAATGGGGTTAAATTACGCGATCTTGATGGCAAAAATTTCTTTGAGTAAAGTAATTTCAGTTTACGCTGTGTGGCTTGTGACTCCGTCCTGTTGGAACCACATGTCAGCAAGATTAATGCCATTTAATTGGGGTTCGAAATAACATGTAATCATTTTTCTATACCATTCACCGTTGACATCGTTTATGCCCAACATCGTCTATGCAGACATATGGATCAATGACTCCGCCAGCCTATAAATCACACCAAACAGTAATTTTCTGTGGATGTAATGGCGTTTGGACATCTTCACTCCAAATGTGACAATTTTGCTTCAGAGCTTCACCGCGAACAAAAACTTGCATTGAAAAGCAATATCAATGCCATCAAAGCTTGCAAACCAAGATCCTTTCATAAAAACTTTCCTAAAGTTGATTGAGACGGCGCATATTGATTGATGTGGGTCTTCCTCAATGCTGTGTACAGCGGCTACAGCTTGTGTGGTCGCACTGTTTGGCGTCTTACAGGATGCACATTATTATCATCGTACCACTGTAATAGATTACTTTACCACATAATAGAATATTTCAGTTGCGGTATATTAAAACACTCATGTCACACTCACACATACTTAATCTAACTTACGCTATCGTGGGAACTATTATAATTATTGGTGTGAGGATTTGCTTACATTGCCAATTCTCAGAAGTGATGTATAGTGCGGATCACCATGCAAGTGCATTGATGTACTATTGCATGACTGGTGCATGGGACACTACACCACAATCGGTTCATAGTTATTCACCATGCAAGTGCATTGAACCACAATCGGTTCATAGTTATTCGAATTAGCAGCTATGATAGACGATAGAACGGAACCATTATTTTGATAGACAATATCAACAATTTGCAAACGTTACTCTCAAATTAATCTATCCATGGTGAAATGGCAAACTAAACTAAACAAAAAGCAACCATCAGCTGTTAAATTTATTGTCAACTGAAGCAGTGTTACCAACTCAAAGTTGGCAACCTCTAAAATGAACAGCATTTATAAACCCTTTGCACAGTGGTGTGTAGGGTTTAAAAAAACTGTCTAACTATGTAACTCTGCAATTTTATTGTAAATTCATTGATTCAGATAGATATTTCGTCCCATGTATAGACCAATTGCTGGAATTCCTGAACCATAAGCTTCAGGGCAAACAAAACTAGAACCCTTGATTTTTTTCTAGACGAAATTTTAAATTACGTCTCGACATAATACGCTTAGATCCGTTTATTGATCAACTAAAGACAGCAATTTTCAAACTTAATACAATTAAATTCTATGTTTATCAATAGAGCTACTTAATTTATCATTACTGTTTATGACCAACTTTGTATGTATATGTAGGTATAGTAAATTCTTACTTAAATATTCGCTTGTTGCAATAGAACCAACTAAAACAACCCTCTGTTAATATTATTTTTTCTTCGTATTTTTGTTTTCTTCATGTATTTTTACTTAACAAAAACATGACCAAGTGCTTAAATTTCTTTCCGACACTTTTATTAGCTCGTTGAAGATATGTCTGTGACAACAATAAAACGTTGTCAGCAGAAGAAGCTAAGAAAATAAAAAAGAAAACGAACTGAAAAAAACAACAAACACTCAACGCAATACGGCAGCTACATACTCGTGTAATAACAACGTACTTATTAAAGTACGAAATTGTAAATAAACAACGACTACGAGTAAGAAAGGGGGTTATTGACTTCCTGAATTGAAAATGAGTCAGGATATGAAAAACAATTTATCTATTTGCTAACTGAAAGAGGTATAAAACAATATGGTCACGCGAATTGAATGAAAGTTGATGTTTTTTGTGCAAATTTTGGACATTACAATACTTAGTGAAGAAAATAATTAAAATGGAACGAATACATAAGAAAGTTGTATTTGTCTCTGTAGAATTTCGTTCTAAGTTATTTCGTTATTTGTAATACATGGACTGAAGAGTTAAGTCATTACTTATGTGGTTTATTTGATGAAAACATTAAGAAAAATTAATCGAAAATTACTTTAAATAAAAACCTGCCTATCTCTGGCTGTTTGTTTTGGCCTGAAACAAAAATATTTTTAGAAACTCACAAAGAATGGTCATCATAATTACGGATATCCCCAAAGGCCCATTTACACGATACCACTCAGCCGTATGATTTTTCGAAATAAAAATCCGATGCAATTAATCGGACTGTCATAAAGTCGTACCGACATTATTTCTGCATACTTAGGCCATTTACATCATCACACTCAAGTCTTATGAAAACAGCTGTTTAGAATAACAAGCAAATTTATTTTGAAATTTATATTTTATTTCCACTCTCTTTGTTTTTGTTTACCTTTGTTTTTGTTAGAATTATTTAAATTATATGTTTAAATTAAAAACACAATTCAATAAGAAAAAAATAAAACTATTTATTTGAAAATAAACTATCGAATGAAATTAATTTCTTGAAACAAATTTGAGAGAAAATAATTTGAATGAACGATGAAATAAAATATAAAAAAGTAAAGTAGTTTATAGTTATATAAGTACAAGTATTTATAGAAAGATTTCAACATTCCCTGCGACTTAGTTTGTTTTGTAGTAAGGTTCAAATCGAACTGTTAATTTTTTTAAAAGAATCTTTAAATGTTCTTACTGTCCTTTCAGCTAACCCATTGGATGCTGGGTGGAAAGGTGCAATTGTGAGATGTTCAATGGAGTTTAGCTTGCAAAAAATTTGGAATTCCGTTGAAGTAAATTGAGCTCCATTATCACTGACGATTGTGCTCGGAAGCCCCTCCACGGAAAATATTTCTTGTAAAGCAAGGATTGTGGTTGACGAAGTTGCTGTTGACAATTCTACTACATATGGAAACTTTGAAAACGAATCCACAACAATTAGCCACATACGGGAGAAAAAAGGACCAGCAAAATCAATATGGATCCTTTCCCATGGTTGTTTAGCTTCTGGCCATGTCGAGAAAATACGTTTAGGACTCCTAGCAGTTTCTTGTCATACCGAGCATGTACTGCATAACTTTTCGATCGCTTCGTCTATCTTTGGAAACCATACGTACCGACGAGCCATTTGTTTCATCCTACTTGTTCCCCAGTGACCTTCATGAAGCATTTGTAATACTTTTTCCCGAAGTTTGAACGGTATAACGACCCGGTGTGGAGAAGAAGAACTCCGCTATGGAATGATAATGAGAGTTTTCGATTCAAATATGGTATTAAATCATCTTCAGATTTTGACGTATAAACTGGCCATCCATTAACAACATTCCGAATTACCGCTTTAAGAATGTTATCTTGCATTGTGTGCTCAGCAACAATAGAAGAGTTGATTGGAAATTCAATGATGGTTGCTTGATACGTGTCTTCAATATTGAGCATATGCTGTTCCTTCTCACCGAATTCGTGATCTTCTCCAATTGGAAGTCTAGAAAGTGCATCAGCGTTAGCGTGTTGTGTAGTATTTTTATATTTTATCTTATAATCGTAAGCTTGAAGAATAATGGCCCACCGCTGTAACCGATGTAGAGTCATGACTGGTAGCTTCTTATATGGATGAAATAATGTCGTAAGAGCTTGGTGGTCAGTTACCAGTTCGAAATGTCTTCCAAAAAGATACTGGTGAAAACGTGTTACTCCAAATATGATCGATAGAGCTTCTTTTTCAATTTGCGAATAATTTACTTGACTTTCGGTAAGAGTTTTTGAAGCGAATGCGATTGGCTTTTCGGAACCATCAGGGTAGCGATGGGACAATACGGCTAAAATACCAAGCTTAGAAGCATCAGTTGCTAAGATGATTGGAAATTTGTCGCTATAATGTACAAGACGTACTACCTGTACAACGGCGTCCTTCAGAGATTGAAATGCTTTTTCTTGTTGATCACCCCAATCGAAGTTAGCATTGGTTCTTCTTAGTTGATTAAGAGCTGCAGCTTTTTCTGAAAAGTTTGGTATGAACTTGTTGTATTAGTTCAACTTACCAATGAAAGCTTCAAGCTCTTTGATATTTTGTGGCCTGGGCATTAGATTTATTGCATCTAGTCGTTTTTCCTATGGCATAATTCCTTTTGCGTCAATAATATGTCCGACTTATTCGACACGTTTTTTCGCAAAGAAGCTTTTTTCCTTATTGCATCTAAGTCCATGTTGTTTAAGATTTTGGAAAATTTTGCTGACATTTTGAATGTGTTCTTCGTGATTTCGTCCAGTTGCAATAATATCATCTAAATAAACCACACAACCAGGTACATCTGATACGACTGTTTCCATAAATCTTTGAAAAATACCAGGTGCACTGGAAATTCCGAACGGCATCCTTTGATATTGAAATAATCCAAAGGGGGTGTTGATAACCATTAGTTTTTTTGAAGATTCGCATAGCTCAATTTGAAGATATGCATCACTAAGATCGATTTTTGTGAAATATTGACCGCCTTGTAGCTTATGGAACAATTCCTCTATTCGGGGAATTGGATACCTATCAATTTCTATCTGTGCATTTAGAGTAACTTAAAATCCGCACAGATTCGCAATCTCCCATCTGGTTTCTTCACAACAATGATGGGAGCAGCCCACTCACTTGATTTTACAGCTTTAAGTACCTACAGCGTTATATTGTGCAAATGGTATGTTATATGGTTTATAATACTTTGGGCTGGCGTCTGACTTGAGTACGATTTCTGCTTTGAAAGTTGTACAATGTCCAAGAGTAGATGAAAAAAGTGAATCGTTATTTTCACAGAGAGTCCTAAGTGAATCAGAAAGTGATTGTTGAGTTGCTGAATTTGAAGAAGATGAATGGCATTGATCATTGATTTGACAAAAGGAATATTGATTTCAAAATTTAACTTCCGGAACCAGTCTAAACCAAGGATGTCTGATGCTTTCTCGCTTTCAACGACTAGCAGCGGTAAGCTTTGTGTGTTACCATTCCATAAGACATCGACATTAGTGATTCCTTTTAATGGAAGTTCGCTTCCACCATACGTTCTTAATACTTTATCAGTGGTCATGCATTCCGGTTGTCCCAGATGCTGGTATCCTGAAAGTCCAACAAGCGAGCATGTTGCACCTGTATCGACTTGGAAACTTAAGATCTGTTTGTTGATTTGCATGTCGACGAAGATTTTCTGCGGTTTGTTGACAGTGCTCGACGACTGCTCCACATTTTCAAAAAATTGTCCAACGACTTCTGCCAGTTCAATTGTCTCGAACGATTCTTCATGGACAGCGTTTACGTTACTTTGGTGATTGGGTCTTGGAGCTCTGTTCCGATGTGTAGAGTTCGAGCGGTTATGGTAAGTAGATGATGATGACTGACAAACGCTCGAAATATGACCCGGTTTCGAACAGGTGTTGCATATGGATTTATTTTTATAATGAAAACATTGATGTCGCTGATGTGACTTTCCACAACCAGGACAATATTTTCGAAATTCTTTTGATGAGCTCTGATCTTGTTATCGACTTCTATGGGATGGTTGAAAATTTGATAAACTGCGTTTACTTCAGATGGGCTTTTTCCTTCGCCTTTTATTTCCAAACAAGTATTCGTGGTCGCTTCATAAATTGTTGCAATCTGAAGAACATCTTCCAGCGATGGATTCGATTTTTGTAGTGCTGAATTACGCACCTTATCATGCGGGGTGTGAATTACAATCATATCACGAATTTTGTTGTCAACATAAGATTCTGCACAATCATCTTTCTCACATTGAAACATTCAGTCTTTTGCTGCGCCACGTAGTTCAGCTACCCAATCAGTATAAGAATGATTTGATTTCATAGTTGTTTTATAAAACTTGAATCTAGCAGCAAGGATGTGCTGCTTCTTAATAAAATGGTCATTGAGCGCAGAAGTCAATTCTCCAAAACTTTTGATTTGAGCTTGACCATTGAAGATTTTCTGGAGGAGTTCGAGCGACTCACTGCCAATCCAACTAAGTAAGCATGCACGCTTTGTATCGTCTTCGTGAACACAGTTGGCCAAAAAATGTTGCTCTAACTGTAGAACGTATGTTGACCATTTGTCAAAATCCTTATTAAAACTTCTGAATGATGATATTGCAGATGGTTGTTTAATCTGTTGAAATGCATTGGCTAACAGCTGCTGGTTCCCGTGCAGCATTTGCGCCATGAATTGTTGATTTGATACTTGCAATTGTTGCAATATTTTAGAAAACGCTTGAATATCCATTATTGTAAGAAAATTTAAATTCCTCGTCGCCAAAAATGTTAGAATTATTTAAATTAAATGTTTAAATTAAAAACACAATTCAATAAGAAAAAAATAAAACTATTTATTTGAAAATAAACTATCGAATGGAATTAATTTCTTGAAACAAATTTGAGAGAAAATAATTTGAATGAACGATGAAATAAAATATAAAAAAGTAAAGTAGTTTATAGTTATATAAGTACAAGTATTTATAGAAAGATTTCAACAGTTTTAATATTAGCAAAAAAATAACTCTGGTCCGATGAATATAACAAGCTTTTAGAAATGTTTCCAAAAGCATCGGACTTCGAAAATAAAATCCTACAGACTGTCAATTTCATTACATACGCTTTTTACATGATACGACTTTTTCATAATACTCGACTTTTTGACAGGTCGTATTTCAAAGTGTGATAGTGTGAACTGGCCTAAAAAAAAATATTAGCTTATAAGTTCAGATATAATCTAAATAGAATATGTGGATATTTTTTTAAAAGATTATATTCATATGCTCTTAAGTTTTGGAAGGCATTTTTAAAAAAGATAATTTTTAATATGTTAATTGTTATTTTGATCTCTACATCTGTACGAAATATCAGTGATTAGTTTTAATTGATTGCTGAGTTGTAATATAATTGGTAGTTTGGTACTTTTAAATAACAAATAACTGGCTAAAATTAAAAACACTGTACAACAGCCATTTCGGAAATTCCAAGTCAGGCCGAAAGTACAAGGCCAGTACAGTAAAACCTCCGAAGTGTTAGTTGTTCTCAGGTGAATTCCCATTTCATTATTGAGCAAATAGCTTCAGCAAATCAAGTTGGTTTAATCCTATCGAATGAATTTTCAAAAAAATTAATTTTAAATTTTTTTAATTACATAAACTATTCAGGGCGTATGATTATCTATAATATTAATAGGCAAGGCGATTTGTTGTGACATATTCTACACCTTCAATTACCAACCGATTTTGACAAAAAAATATACCATTTGAAAGTTATTTCTTTGCAGATGTCCACCATAATTACAGATTTGCACCATCTGGTACATATTTTTTGAGTAAAATTCATAAAAAGTTGCTACTAGCATATACATAAAACACATATTTAAGCTTCAAATAAAAACTATACAATGCTGTGTGTGTGTTTATGAAATTGGTGTTTAATTGTGAATTGACTAAAATTGATTAGCATGCCTTTAGGCTCTTATGAAATGAAGAAATAAAGTTTCCTAGAATTTGCACTAGAAATTCGGGATGGACTCTACTAGTTATTTATTAATATAATAGAATAGATGTAGACGCATAAGTGATATTTTTAATATAAAATCTAAAGTAACGTACGCGGAATGAACTATGAACAGATTTCCAACCATTATTGCAAATACAAAACAAATCTGTGGTTTTCTAGAATAACCGCGTATGTCATAAAATCAAAATGTTCAGAGGAGCCAAAAAAACGTTATATTTGAAATTATGGGCTCAATATAAAGTTTTTAGAGCTTTTTATTTAACAGTCCTGTAGATATGGGCAATAAATACTTTATATAAAATTTTGATTCAAAAATCTTCAGAGGAATAGATCCAAGAGAAGGACGAAAAAACAATATGTAAATAACACTTAAAGTGTGTTTTCTTTGAAAAAGAATACTACTAATGTAACCACCCATGTAGACATAAGTTGTTGTTGCTTGAAAAATGGATTTTTTTGTTCGTCAACAAAAAGTTAACGGGACTTAGGATGAGAATATAACAACGTATCAAGAATAATAGTGACAAAAAATAACAGAAATAAACACACAAGTTTTTATAAGGGGTTATAAACTGAAAAATAATCCAAAATTATTTTGTATTTTTTTTTTCATTAATAACAACGTATCTCGCTATGTGTCGTTTTCTGAGAAAATAATTTGTCAGCGATCAAACGTAGGTTGACATACGTCGATAGTGCTGCAAATTAATTTCATAAACATTTAAGTTACGTCGTTATTTAAAGAAATAGCTCAGCGTTAAAAATTAATATATTTGGCATCGTTAACTCAAAACTGACAGAAATGGACAAACGCGGTTATTCCAGAAAACCACAGAAATTAATATAATATTCCTACAATTATAATTATTTAACTAGAGATCAGTTCAATTAATTAAAATTAATAGCAGCAATGTCATTGAACGAAAAAGATTGGCGAAAGTTAATTTTCAATATTGTGAAAATAAAACAAGACAGTGGAAAATCGTTTGATAGAAAACGTGGGGTCCGGTAAAAAATGTACTTTAGAGAGCAGCCAAACTAGGGCTAAACTGAAGACAGAAATTGTGGAGCGTTCTGCAAAATCTTATCATGCATTAGCAAAAAAAATAATGTCATCGATAAACAAAATAATATATAACAAGTCCAGCTGTCCCTGAAAAACAGTGACTAGCTATTAAACATCGATTACGAGCTTTATGCCAAACATTTTGACGTGTAAACATCTACACGCGCAGGGGGTTAAAAATCTATTTCACAATACAATCGGTGTAACTTATGATTGTATTGGTGCATTATATTTCTTCGCTTTTAAAAACACTAGCAGATTCCAGCGCTCGAAATTCGAGTGCAATTTCTAGGAAAATTTATTTTTCAACTTAGCCAAATCACAAACCAACACTATTTTGGTTTATTATTGTTAATGAAAAAAACAAACTCGTTAACAAACACATTAACAAATTTAATAAACACACACATAGCATATGTATAATTTTATGTATGTGTTAGTAGCAACTTTAAATGCAATGTACTCAAAATAAAGCAAAAATTAAAAATCTGTAAATCTGATGAACAGCTAAAAGGAAATACCTTTCAAATTATATACGTTTGGTCAAAATCGGGATAAAACGGTAGAACAAAACATAGGTAACAAGAAATCGCCTAGTCTATTAATATTAATGATTAATTTCATTTAAAAGTATTCTTAACGTTATAATTTATTCCATATAAATAACACAATTGTCACTGCACTTAATATTAATGCTAATCAAACATAAATAAAAATAAAAAATAAACTAATGACAGTAAAAGGAAGTGTTTAGAGATAAAATGAAGGCACGATTTCATTATGAAATGTGTGGAGATAAAATCAGGGAGCGAATAGCTTTATAAAAACGTTTTGTTATAAAACAGGGACCTAATTTTGGTATCCCACATAGAATATTGCTATTTTATTAAACATTTCATTTTATAAACATTTATAATAAATTTTCTCAATCATTTAAAATTATTCATAACATTGCAATTTATTCCATATATATTAAACAATTATCACTTCATTTAATATTATTCTTAACAAATAAATGAAATAATAAACACATAAAACCTATGATGTGTAAGCATCTATGCGCTCAGGGTGGTAAAAATCACAAAAACAGAGTACGCTTGTTTTGGTGAAAAGATTAGGAAGTGTTTCGAAATAAAATGACGGAGCGACTAGCGTTATAAAAACGTTTGGAAAATTTTTAAATTAAAAATGAAATATAAAAAATAAAAAAATGATAAATGAAAAATGAAAAATAAAAAAAGAAATATAAATAATAAAAAAATGAAAAAATAAAAATTAAAAATAAAAGATGAAAAATAACAAGTAAGAAAATTATAGTCGGTCTAGACCGACTATACGATACCCTATACCATGCGATTAGAAACCCTATCTCTTAGGCCCAACTAACTGGACATTGAAAATAAGCAAAAACCAAATTTGAAAAAGTTCATATCGGATGCTATATCTATAAAGGGACTAGGTCCAAAAATGGACCGATCCTGATCATGTTTGGTAAAGTCTCGTGTATTTTGCAAAAATATGTAGAAACAAAATTTGAGAAGAATCAGTGCAATATTTTTGTTTTTTAATAGATTTAAGTGAAGATCGGGAAGCAGCTCCATATGGGGTCAAAGGGATCATTTTTGGACTACTCATTAGTGGATGTAATGAACGCATACAAACCCAATTTGAGTAAGATCTATATGACAATTTGGATCTTATGGCAATTTATGTCGATTTCATATGGGTAATTTGTATGGGGGCTAGGTCTGAACATGGACCGATTCTCACCAATTTCAATAGCGTTCATTCCATGGCCGATAAAAGCTTAAAATATATTCATATTTGCGACCTGCAGTTTGATTACAAGCTTTACATGGACACACAGATGGACGGACGGACGGACGGACGGACATTGTTAAATCAACTCAGAAAGTGATTCTGATTCGATCGGTATAATTAAAGATGGGTCTAGGTCAAATATTTTTGGTTGTTACAAACAGCAGCACAAAGTCATTATACCCAAACCACATAGTGGTATAGGGTATAAAAACTGAAAAATAAAAAATGAAAAATTAAATAAAAAAATAAAAAATAAAAATTAAAAATAAGAAATGAAAAAAATTAATAAATTAAATAAAAAATAAAAAATGGAAAATTAAAAATAAATGAAAAATTAAAAATTAAAAATAAAAAATTAAAAATGAAAAATTTAAAATGAGAAACGAAAAATTAAAAATGAACCAGTTGAAATAATAAATAATAAATATTTTTATGACTGCAGAGCCCCTGCAGATGTTTGATATAAGTAATACATAAATGACGCTTTCTGATTGATTTTAAAAAAGTGTCATAAAAAATCTTTAATTACTGTATGTTTACACATCTCCCCTGAGATCAGACTCACAGGACTTTCTTTTTCTGCACACTCACCATACATTTGCATCAGTGACGATGAGATTTATTTTACTGTGGAGGGTCATGAATGAACACTCAAATATTATTTTAAGTTTCCTTATAGTAATGTAACCAACATTACAAAAATAGTTTTATTGTGGCTGGCGGTAAGTGAACATGGAACCAGCGAGGCGCTGTTCATAAAATCAGGCTTGACTTTCAACGCTCAAGTTTATACGGACAAATATCTTCCTCTACTTAACAAATTTATCGATAAGAATCTTAAAAATGACTTGGCTTCCACACGTTATGCCAGAAGCACACAGTCTGCATTGGCAAATTTAAATATAGAATTTGTATCTGAGGAGCAAAGCCCCCCCAAAAAACTTTTTGGACAAATTTGAAAAGAAATGTGTACGGAAAGGGATACAAACCAACTAATATCACTTCTTATACCCTACACCACTCCGGCTGTAATGAGTTCATCCCGATGTTTGTAACTACCAAAAATAACTGACCACGACCTTTTATTATACCGAACGACTTAGAATAATTATATTTTTGTTTCTTTGTTTATTACCAATGCATACATTTTTTTGTTTGCTTGTTGTTTTTTATTTTGTACATGCGAACGTTCGCTTGCATCTTTACAATTTTGTACGTCATTGTTCAGCTATTGGTCCCAGAGTCTCCAAATTCAGTACCAATCAGTTCGAAATAATGGCAAACAATATTATCCTAATTTGAGCCAGGTAGAGGTTTAGTTTGTGAATGAGCGTGACAGACAGACAGACGGATAGACGGACATCGCTATCAAAAATATTTATACTTTATGGGTCGTAAATAACTTTTTCGAAACGTTGCAAAGGGAATGGTAAAATGATATATACCTTCTGCACAGTGTTGGGGATGGCATAATAATTTTGACCCAAAATTTAACGGAAATGTGCCAAAATCAAATCGATCTATGAACCTTTCAAACGTTTTGGGTTAATTTATTTTTTTGTTTGAAATTGAAATATTATTTAGCAATAAATAATTTAAAAAATCCAATGTAGAAAAAAATTTATATTTGCAAGCTCCTTTATTAAAATTATTATCTATTTCAAATTTTATGTTTTTTTTAGTTATAAAAAAAATGGGAAAATTATTGTTGGTCTAAACCATCCATGCGATATCCCATACGAGGTCTAAGACCTAACAAATTGGGTATCAATAATAGGAATAACCCAAATCTTAGTGGAATTTTTGTTAATTTTTTGCCATTTGATCCCAAGAAGTTAAATACGAAAGAAAAATAATTCCCATACAAACTAGTTCCACATCGTATTACAAAAAATTAATCAAACATTTCTCTCTTGCTCTCTTTTCAGCCAATCAGAATTTTTATTTATATTTAATAAAATTTCTTATTTATGTATGCCATCAATTGAATGAAATACCTCAAATAATTTTGCAGTCCTTTTTTTGATTTCACGTAATCGATATTTTCAACAGCGCTTTTCTCAAGTTTATTTATTCACTATTTTTTTAACACTCAAAAATGTAACTTTTCCTTTGATTATTTTCCATCCAAAAAAAATATTTTCTGCTGTAAAAATATGAATATTCAATAATAAACTGTTATTCAGCATCCTTGAGTGTCAATAGTCATCGTTCATACAATTGTAATTCTCACCCTGATTTCAAAACTTTCAACTAAATATAACAATGCTAAACAATTTTTATGGTTTTACACCTTCAAGTGTTTTGTTGCTCATCAAATATCAAAAGAAAAAGAACAAACTGGAAATGGAAACGGAAATAAAAACAAGTAAGAAATTTAAAGTCGGTCTAGACTGACTCTACGATACCCTTTGCCATGATTTTAGAGAAAGGGTATTAGGTAAAACTAATTGGATAAAGGAAAAAGTATAAACCATATTTGTCTGCCGACATTAAAAAGTTTATAGCGGATGCCATTTTTATATGGGGTCTAGGTCCAGAAATGGGCTGATCATAATAATATTGGGTAAAGCTATCTATTCTTCGCAAATATATATACAATATCGATTTGAGAAAAATCTGCGCAAAATTTTTGTTTTTTTTTTTCCTGATATATTTAATTGAAGATGGAGAAACAGCTTTATATGGGGACTATGACTAAAAATGGTCTTACTGTGTTTATTTTTGGGATACTAATTAGTTGATGCAATATACACAATTTAAGTCGATCTTATAGGGCCATCTGTATAGGAACTAGGTCTGAATATTCACGGATTTTCACAAATTTCATTAGCGTTCGTCCTATGGCCGATAAAAGTTTATGTAGTAAACTTCATCAAATTATATGCTTATTACCGACCTGAAGTTTCATCGCTACAATAAAATGGGGGTCTTGCTCAGATATTTTCGACAGTTACAAACATCAACACAAACTCATTATACCCCAACCACAGAGTTGCATATAATGAGAAAAAATTGAGTACTCAAATATTAAGTTAAGGAAAAAATAGATTCGCAGAAATACGCAAACAATAAAGATTTATTTTTTGATGTGTAAACATCTATACGCGCAGGTGGGTAAATTTCTAATTCACAATACAATCACAAAAACAGCCTAATATGTGAGCGTAAGATCTTACGCGTAACATGTGAGCATTAAGACAAATCGGTGTTAAATAATTGTTTGGTGAAAAAATTATGATATGTAATAACCTTTTTGTTGCTGTTTTCTGCCTTTTATTTATTACTAGATGTTTACACATCTCCCCTGTGATCGGACTCACATGATTTTTTTCTTTTATGTGTAAACATCTATAAGTGCAGGGGGTAAAAATCTATTTCACAATACAATCACAAAACAGCGTAAGATGTAAGATGTAAGATGTAAGACGTAAGACTATATCGGTGTGACTTAAGATTGCATTGGTGAAAATGTTATGACATGTAATAACTTTTTGTCTCTGTTTTCTGCAGTATATTTCTTCACTTTTTATAAACATTTATAATTAATTTCCTCAATCATTTAGAAGTATTCTTAACGTTTTACTTTATTCCATATAAATAACAAAATTATCACTGCATTTAATATTAATGCTAATCAAACATAAATAAAAAATAAATGAAAATAAAAAAAAAAACTAATTACAGCAAAGCGGAAGTGTTTGGAGACAAAATGGAGGGACAATTCATTGGAAAGTGTTTGGAGAATGAAAGCACGATTTCACTAGGAAGTATTGGGAGATAAAATGAGGGAGCGAATAGCGTTATAAAAACGTTTTGTAATATGAAAAATTAAAAATGAAAAATATAAAATGAGAAATAAAAAATGAAAAATGAGAAATGAAAAATAAAAAATCAAAAATGAAAAATGAAAAATGAAAAATGGAAAATGAAAAATAAAAAATTAAAATAAAAATGAATATTGAAAAATAAAAAATGAAAAATAGAAAATGAAAAATAAAAAATAAAAAATGAAAAATAAAAAATTAAAAATCAAAAATGAAAAATTAAAAATTAAAAATTTTAAATGAAAAACAAAAAATTAAAAATAAAAAATGAAAAATAAAAAATTGAAAATGAAAACCAAAAAATGAAAAATAAAAAATGAAAAATAGAAAATGAAAAATAAAAAATGAAAAATAAAAAATGAAAAACAAAAAATGAAAAATAAAAAATGAAAAATAAAAAATTAAAATTAAAAAATGGAAAATGAAAAATAAAAAAAATAATAATGAAAAATGAAAAATGAAAATTGAAAAATAAAAAAATAAAAATAAATTAAAAATAAAAAATGGAAAATAAAAAATGAAAAATGAAAAACGAAAAAATTAAAAATCAACCAGCTGATACATAGATGACGCTTTTAGTTTGATTTTAAAAAGTGCCACAAAAGCATTTTTAATTACTAGGTGTTTACACATTTACCCTGTGATCGGACTCACATGATTTTTTTTTTTTTTTTTTGAAAGATAAGTAATGATTAAATTACGATTATATTGAGTTGAGTAATCGTATTTATGATTACGATTACAGTAATCAGAATTACTTGAAATTGCCAAAAAAAAAAAAAAATCAAAAAGAATCAAAAATAATCAAAAAATAATTCGACTACTTTCAAAGATTACTTTTGATTCATTTTGATCATTTTCAAAATCTATTACATTCGCACTTATTGAATGTTACTAACAAATGTAGTGGTGGATACTTTTGTATACATAATGGAGATTTTATTATCTATTTAATGATTACTGATTTATAAATCCATTAATTGTATATTAATTGGAAAAGAAATCCTTCATAATACTTTTCGAAAATACAGGTGATGAGCAGGCAAATAGCGGCTAATAAATTGGAGTTGAAATATACCATAATGGTGGAAAATGTAAAAGAAAACATCTTTTCTTCCAAAAATTTTTGTATCACAGCGGATATTTGGTCTGTAAACCATAGAAACTTCCTTGGATGTACGTGTCATTTGCTTACGGACAATTTGGAACGCAAATCGGCAGCTTTGGCATGAAGAAGAATTTTTGGAGTACACAACGCAGAAAATATTGAGCGGGTGATTACTGAAATCGACACTAACTTTGGTTTGAACAGCTCAAGCAATGGAACACGGTTCAAATTTTGTAAAGGCGTTCAGAAATTCCGGTGTGGGAAATAACTTTTTCGAAGATGATTAAAACTTGCCAATAGCTAAAGTTATGATGTTAGCAGACAGATAATTAGTTTTTCGTTATTACAACTATACTTTGAGCTAGAAGTGACCGATAAGCTAAAGGGAAGATATTGTTGCCTTTAACTTTTAACGTGAGGTTTATGTACTTAATGTTGCCACATTTTCTGATCTATGAAGAAGAAATTCACACCAATTTAGTTTCGGAAAAAAATTTATTTGCATATGCTTATAAAGGGTGATTTTTTAGCTATTATCTTTTTGGCAACACTGGTTTAAACAGCTGACGCACGTTTCGTGTTTTGTTTCATTGTCAAACATCTTTAGTTTGGTCTATAATTTAACCATGAATCGTCTTACAAACGAACAACGCTTGCAAGTTATTGAATTTTATTATCAAAATGCGTGCTCTGTTAAGAAAGTTCATCGCGCGCTTCTTCCAGTTTATGGTCAGTTTAATCGACCCACTGAAGCGGCTATTCGGGCTATTGTGACTAAATTTGGAGTGAATATCAGCCAGAAGCATTGGAAGAGCTACCAATGCATCCAGAAAAAGTCACAGTTTGGTGCGGTTTATGGGCTGGTGGCATCATTGGACCGTACTTCTTCAAAGATGATGCGAATCGTAACGTAACTGTGAATGGTGAGCGCTACCGAGAGATGATATCCAACTTTTTTTTGCCCAAAATGCAAGAGCTTGACTTGCATGACATGTGGATTCAACAAGACGGTGCCACATGCCACACAGCACGCGCAACAATGGACTTATTGAGATGCGAGTTCGGTGAACATTTTATTTCACGTTCGGGACCAGTCAATTGACCGCCTAGATCGTGCGATTTAACGCCTTTAGACTATTTTTTGTGGGGCTATGTTAAAGCTCATGTATATACAGATAATCCCGCATCAATTGACGCATTGGAAGACAACATTGAAGCATTTATTCGTGAGATACCGGCCGAAATGTTGGAAAGAGTGTGCCAAAATTGGACTAAGCGGATGGACCATTTGAGGCGCAGTCACGGTCAACATTTGCATGAAATAATCTTCAAACATTAAATTATATGACCGTACTATCGATTCAAATAAAGATTTCATGCATTTTTCTGAATTTTATGTGTTTTTTTTTTTTTGGAAAACTTTCCTATAGCTCTTAAAAACCACCCTTTATATATGCTTGTATATTTTTTTAAAAGTTTTATTACACATTTACAACAATTATGCTACTTATAAAAAAGGCTTTTAGTTTTTATTCTATTGTTTGCAATTCATTTGGTCAAGAGTAATCGGTGTTTCCTTTGGTGTTGCCACAATATTAAAAATATTAATTTTATTTTACTGGGAAGTTGTAATAACGAAAAGAAGTTAAAGGTAACTTTATTGCTCACTTTAGCTAAAGTTACCTTTAACTAACATTTCCTTTAAAGGTAAGTTGTAATAATAGCCCTAAATGTTTAAAGCGCATTTTGTAGACATTCGGTAATTCAGGAGCTGTAGTGTAAGACGTACTTTTTAACTCACACAATTTCTTAAGAAAATTAAGTTTTAATTTTTTAACTCAAATAATTCAAATTTAATGAAAAATATTGTTTTTCTAAAAATGCAGAAAGAGCTCGTTTTGTTCCGTGACTCCTCAAACGCAACATACTTGTGGATATGTCTGTATTGTTTATTTTTTTAGACATTCTATAAATCCAACAATTTGTGGAAGAAGTTCAAGTGGCCAACTTGGGATCGTCGTTGCTTTTGCCCGTTGTTATCCGTTGGAAAGCATTATATGACGCAGGTAAGAAGCTACTTTGCTACAAAGAAAAGCTAAATAATCTCTGGGATGACTTTGGCACATCCCAAGATGTACAAGTTGGTAATGGAACCAATTGCTAAGGCATTAAACTTTATGTTATGGTACTACTCGTACTACTGGTATGCTACATATCGAAGGCTTATATTCATTAACGGCTCTTTGGAAAAATATACTTGTTCATTGTTCAAGTTTTAGCGAATCGCCTAAACTTCTATAAGCCCTCCATATACAAATATTTTTTTATTAATATATTGTGTTAATACCGACTCTTGTGACGCTCAGCAATAGACTGCACAAACTATGCAGAATCCAGGAGTAGCAACAAATATCCCGTGTTATTTTGAAAATGGAACAGCAGTTAACAGAAAGGTTTCAACCATATTTCATGTTGCTGCCTGCTGCAATAGTACTAACTCCAAGCTTCAAAATAGAGTGGTATTAAGTTTAAAAATGCCGGAAATAACTTTCGAGAATATAACTTTACAGTTTTTACGCCAAAAATTGCAATACATATAATTTTTCAATGAAAAATAAGAGTTTATCTACTATGGCCGATTTATTTGATTTTAATGATGGTGAGGTAATGCGTGCATTAATATGAATTTTTTAAACTTTAAAGATTTAACTTTGCAGATGATGAAATTGTAACAAGTCTTTCTCCACAAGACCGACGATCCACTATAAAAAAATCTGTTCTTCAGCTATCTAAATGACAATTCGTGTGCTGATGAGATTTGGCAAAACTATTATTTTTCATATATTTATTTTAACACGTCCTTAACGTCTTCAGCTCCAGTTGAACGACCGTTTTCTTTCATCGGGATCATTAACAGTCCAAGGCGGCAATCATTGTCTGATACTTCGTTTGAAAAATTAGTTTTAATGAAAGCCAATTGCAAAAATTTGTAAATAAGAATACTAATGTACATTGAATGTATTTGTTTTTCTCTTTTATTTCATTTATGTTTTTTTGTTATGAACTACTTATGAATTACTTAAATTGGGTTGCTATTAAAATAAATAATATGTGTATATTTTTTTTTTTATAAAAAATATCTTATTTTGATTTAATTGATTATAATTTTTTCATGCTGTAAATGCAAATTTTTCAAAATATCGTAATGTAAATACAATAGATTTTGAAAATAATCAAAAAGAATTTTTGATTACTTTTGATTCTTTTTATACCCTATACCACTACGTGGTTTGGGTATAATGACTTTGTGCTGCTGTTTGTAACAACCAAAAATATTTGACCTACACCCATCTTTAATTATATCGATCGAACCAGAATCACCATCTGATTCCATTTAACGATGTCCGTCCGTCCGTCTGTCCGTCCGTCTGTGTGTCCATGTAAACCTTATAATCAAACTACAGGTCGCAAATATGAATATATTTGCATGAAATTTGGTAATTAATCTTATACCGGCCGTGGGATGAACGCTATTGAAATTGGTGAGCCCCCATACAAATGACACCTATAAAATCAACATATATTGCCATAAGATCCAAATTATCATACAAATCTTAGTCAAATTGGGTTTGTATGTATATATTACATCCATTAATCAGTAGTCCAAAAATGATCTCTATTGGACAACTCTTATTCATAGACCCCATATAGAGCTGCTTCCCGATCTTCACTTAAATCTATCAAAAAACAAAAATATTGCACTGATTCCTCTCAAATTTTGTTTGCATATATTTTTGCAAAATACAAGAGACTTTACCAAACATGATCAGGATCGGTCCATTTTTGGGCCTAGTCCCCATATAGATATACCATCCGATATGAACTTTTTCATATCTGCAGCCGAAAAAATTAATAAAAATCCCACTCGAATTTGGTTTATGCTTATTTACTATATCCAGTTAGTTGGGCCTGAGAGATAGGGTCTCTAAACGCATGGTATAGGGTATCGTATAGTCGGTCTAGACCGACTATAATTTTCTTACTTGTTAATTATGTTTTGGTAATTTCAAGTAATTCTTATTATTTTAAGATTATTTGTAATCGTAATCAATTAGTAATCAAGAATTGCGCAATGGAGGATTATATAATCATTACAATTCTTTTTAAAATGTAATGTAATTGATTACTAATCGTAATCGAAATTTAACAGCTATGTTTAAAATTAATCTTTGGTCACAAAAACTCTATGAACAAAATTACAGATCGATCGGCTGAGGGGAAGGAAGTGAGGTTTTAAACTCTCCCTGAATGTGCGTGACTATGCGTGACTGCGCATGACTATGTCGAAGTTAATCATTCTTTACAGCAAGTATGTCGACCAAGTTTCAGATTGATTGGATAAGGGGAAATCCATTTTAAATTTCTTTGTGACTGTGCGTGACTGTAAGTGACTATGTCAAAGTTAATCTTTTTCATATTCAGTCTATCGATCGAGTTTCAGATCGATCGGATAAGGGGAAATGGGTTTAAAATCACTCCGTGACTATGCGTGACTATGTCGAAGTTAATCTTTTTTAACAGCAAGTGTATCGACCAAGTTTCAGATTGATTGGATAAGGGGAAATCCATTTTAAATCTCTTCGTAACTGTGCGTGACTGTGCGTTACTATGTTAAAGTTAATTTTTTTACACAGCATGTGTATGGACCAAGTTTCAGATCGATCGGATGAGGGGAAATAAGATTTAGATCACTCCGTGACAGTGCGTGACTAAGCGTGATGTGCGTGACTATGTCGAAGTTAATCTTTCTTTATAGCAAGTGTATCGACCAAGTTTTAGATTGAGTGGATAAGGGGAAATCCGTTTTAAATCTCTCCGTGACTGTGCGTGACTAGATCAAAGTTATCTTTTTTTCAAAGCAATTGTATGGGCCAAGTTTCAGATCGATCGGATGAGGGGAAATGACATTTAGATCACTCCGTGACAGTGCGTGACTGTGCGTGACTACCCCAAAATTAATCTGCAGTCACAACAAGACTATAGGCCAAGTTTCAGATCAATTGGGGTTGCCCCACGGCAGACAGAGAGTATGAGTTAAAAGAAGGAGTTTATAAAGTATTTAAACAGTCTGAAATATTTTGAAAAAAATAACTTTAAAGGATTCCTGACATTTTATAAAAAAAAAAAAAAACAATTAAACTGTTATTTAAAAAAAGAAATGACTATTGCTCTTAATCATTATTATATTTTTTTTTTTTGTTTTGTAAATTGCCAAAACCTACAACCTGGTTAGGCAAAACAGGAAAATAGTAATACAACTTTTTGCCTTTTTGGCTAAAGGAAACTGAACTTTTTTTTTTTTTTTTGATTTTATTATAAGCATAATAATAAACCACAAAAAGCAATTTGTATTTTGAGGGTTTAAACTATGGTTTTCTAAAATAATCATAAAATACTAGAGCGCTATAGAAAAAAAAGAATACACCCAACCCCACAATATAATGGCCAAAAATGCATAATATTTCAATATGAAGTTTGGTTGTGTACGCATAACGGTAAATATAAAGTATAAATTATAAAATGAAAGCAAAATTCTATTAAGCAAATTATGTATAATTGAGATTATTTTCACAAAAAAAAAAAAAAATCTTTTTCTAATTATATTCAGTACATTATTAATGAATTTATGTTGGATGAAATTTTAAAACAAAATTATATTGAAACGAAAACTAAATTGTTTTTTTTTGTTGTATTTAAACATTTCTACTTACAACTTCTCGCTGCAATTTGGCTATATTGAAATTGGCCTGTGCCAAACGTACACTTAGTGTTGCCACATCACTGGTTAGTTGAGCCCGTTCTCCGGTGTTACGATCAACCAATTTAAGCAGTTTATCTTCTAAGCCTTGATTGACTTTCTGTATGCGTTTATGTGATTCATACATACGATCATATTTATCCTGCCATGCTATGACACTGTCCTCTAGTTCCGCTTGTCGTTCGGAGTCTGTTAGAGAAGCTGTTTCCATGGCTAATATAAGATTTTGTTTTTCTTGTATCGATTGCTTAAGGATCTCTATTTCTTTGGCAGCAACTGCGGCAATGGTGATGGCAACCGGTGCCAAAGTATCGCTGATATCCTGAAAGTTAAAATGATTGATAATTACTCAAGACAATTAAATATTGTTTTTTTTTTTTATTCAAAAGTGAAAAATTGCATAAAATTAAAGGAAACTAAAACTCTCAAAAAAATCCAATTCTTAGTATATTATTAAAAAAACTAGCAAATTTTCTTTTTCAAGACTACAATGTGTAGTTTGTTACAAATTTGTTTATATTTTAGTTTTTAATATTCAGAAAGCTTAAATAGTACTATAACTCTTGGTTGGATTTCTTATTAGGTTGGTTTCAGCAAAGGTGAATGAACTTTGCTTTTGGTTTCTGATTAAAGTTGGTGAGTCGAACCGAAACAGCTGTAAACTTGTTTTGCAGAATAGAGATAAATTTTTTAAATAAATGCTTTATTTAAAGTAAAAACATTTGCTCTTGAGCTCGATTAATTTCTAACTCCATCATTAAAATTATATTTTCATATTTGCAAAAATAGTAAATGCTAAGTCATTCAAATAACCTTTTGGTCAAAAAGCACTAATAATGTGTTTTGGAAATACAAATACTTTCTTATCTCTCTCAGAGAATGAAAAAGGTCTCTCTTTATAACCTAACTAGTGCTTAACTATTAAGGGTCTAAAGGCACCCGTTGAAAAATTAATAACACTTTAGTTTAATATACATGAAATATTTATCTTTAATAATAGCAGAGCCCAGCCCTCGGAATTCGAGTGCAAATTCTAGGAAATTTTATTTTATCATTCAATTTATTTCTTTCAATGTTTTTGATATGTAAACATCTATACGCGCAGGGGGGTAAATTTCAAAAATGGCGTAACATGTAAGCGTAACATGTGAGTCGTAAGACAAAATGTAATTGTATCGGTGAAAAACTTATGATATTATGATAACCTGTTTGAAAATTAAAAATGAAAAATAAAAAATTAAAAAAAAAAATAAAAATAAAAAATGAAAAATGAAAAATAAAAAATGAAAAATTAAAAATAAAAAATTAAAAATTAAAAATTAAAAATTAAAAATTAAAAATTAAAAATGAAAAATGAAAAATGAAAAATGAAAAATTAAAAATAAAAAATTAAAAAAAATAAAAAATTAAAAATGAAAAAAAAATTAAAAATAAAAAATGAAAAATTAAAAATGAAAAATTAAATTTTAAAAAAAATGAAAAATAAAAAATTAAAAATAAAAAATTAAATATGAAAAATTAAAAAATAAAAATTAAAAATTAAAAATTAAAAATTAAAAATTAAAAATTAAAAATTAAAAATTAAAAATTAAAAATTAAAAATTAAAAATTAAAAATTAAAAATTAAAAATTAAAAATTAAAAATTAAAAATTAAAAATTAAAAATTAAAAATTAAAAATTAAAAATTAAAAATTAAAAATTAAAAATTAAAAATTAAAAATTAAAAATTAAAAATTAAAAATTAAAAATTAAAAATTAAAAATTAAAAATTAAAAATTAAAAATTAAAAATTAAAAATTAAAAATTAAAAATTAAAAATTAAAAATTAAAAATTAAAAATTAAAAATTAAAAATTAAAAATTAAAAATTAAAAATTAAAATTTAAAAATTAAAAATTAAAAATTAAAAATTAAAAATTAAAAATTAAAAATTAAAAATTAAAAATTAAAAATTAAAAATTAAAAATTAAAAATTAAAAATTAAAAATTAAAAATTAAAAATTAAAAATTAAAAATTAAAAATTAAAAATTAAAAATTAAAAATTAAAAATTAAAAATTAAAAATTAAAAATTAAAAATTAAAAATTAAAAATTAAAAATTAAAAATTAAAAATTAAAAATTAAAAATTAAAAATTAAAAATTAAAAATTAAAAATTAAAAATTAAAAATTAAAAATTAAAAATTAAAAATTAAAAATTAAAAATTAAAAATTAAAAATTAAAAATTAAAAATTAAAAATTAAAAATTAAAAATTAAAAATTAAAAATTAAAAATTAAAAATTAAAAATTAAAAATTAAAAATTAAAAATTAAAAATTAAAAATTAAAAATTAAAAATTAAAAATTAAAAATTAAAAATTAAAAATTAAAAATTAAAAATTAAAAATTAAAAATTAAAAATTAAAAATTAAAAATTAAAAATTAAAAATTAAAAATTAAAAATAAAAAATCAAAAATGAAAAATTAAAAATGAAATATGAAAAATGAAAAATGAAAAATTAAAAATTAAAAATTAAAAATAAAAAATCAAAAATGAAAAATTAAAAATGAAATATGAAAAATGAAAAATGAAAAATAAAAAATAAAAAATTAAAAAAAATTAAAAATTAAAAATTAAAAAATTAATTAAAAATAAACAAGTAAGAAAATTATAGTCGGTCTAGCCCGACTATACGATACCCTATACCGTGGTTAAGAGACCCTATCTCTTCAGTCCAACTAATTGGATATTGCAAATATGCATAAACCAAATTTGAGTGCCATTTTTATTAATTTTTTTCGATGCAGATATGAAAAAGTTCATATCGGACACTATATTTAAATGGGGACTAGGTCGAAAAATTGACCGATCCTAACCATATTTGGTAAAGTCACTTATATTTTGAAAAAATATATACAAACCAAATTTTAGAAAAATCTGTGCAATATTTTTGTTTTTTGATAGATTTAAGTGAAGATCGGGAAGCAGCTCTATATGGGGCCTATGACTAAGAATTTTCCTGTAGGGAGTATTTTTGAACTACTGATTAATGGATGTAATAAACACATACAAACCCAATTCAACTGAGATCTATACGATAATTTGGAACTTATGGCAATTTATGTCGATTTCATAGGGTTCATTTGTATGGGGGCTAGGTCTGAACATGGACCGATTCTCACCAGTTTCAACAGCGTTCATCCCATGGCCGGTGGAAGCTTACATACCAAATTTCATCAAAATATATACATATTTCCGACCTGTAGTTTGATTACAAGCTTTACATGGACACACAGACGGACGGACGGACGGACGGACGGAAATTGCTATTTCAACTCAAAAAGTGATTCTGAGTCGATCCGTAAGTCACTTATACTGTGAAAAATATATACAAACCAAATTTGAAAGGAATCCGTGCAATATTTTTGCTTTTTGATAGATTTAAGTGAAGATCGGGAAGCAGCCCTATATGGGGCCTATGACTAAGAGTTGTCCAATAGGGATCATTTTTGGACTACTGATTAATGGATGTAATGTATACACACAAACCCAATTTGTCTAAGATTTGTATGATAATTTGGGTCTTATGGCAATATATGTTGATTTCATAGGGTCATTTGTATGGGCTCTAGGTCTGAACATGGACCGATTCTCACCAATTTCAATAGCGTTCATCCCATAGCCGATAGAAGATCAAATACAAAATTTCATCAAAATATATTCATATTTGCGACCTGCAGTTTGATTACAAGCTTTACATGGACACACAGACGGACGGACGGACGGACGGACGGACATCGTTAAATGGAATCAGATAGTGATTCTGATTCGATTGGTATAATTAAAGATGGGTGTAGGTCAAATATTTTTGGTTGTTACAAACAGCAGCACAAAGTCATTATACCCAAACCACATAGTGGTATAGGGTATAAAAATGAAAAATTAAATATGAAAAATGAAAAATAAAAAAAGAAAAATTAATAACGAAAAATTAAAAATGATTAATGAAAAATGAAAAATAAAAAATAAAAAAATGAAAAATAAAAAATTAACAAGTAAGAAAATTATAGTCGGTCTCGACCGACTATACGATACCCTATACCATGCGTTTAGAAACCCTATCTCTTAGGACCAACTAACTGGACATAGAAAATAAGCAAAAACCAAATTTGAGTGGGATTTGTATTAATTTTTTTGGCTGCAGATATGAAAAAGTTCATATCGGATGCTATATCTATATAGGGACTAGGTCCAAAAATGGACCGATCCTGATCATGTTTGGTAAAGTCTTTTGTATTTTGCAAAAATATATACAAACAAAATTTGAGATGAATCAGTGCAATATTTTTGTTTTTTAATAGATTTAAGTGAAGATCGGGAAGCAGCTCTATATGGGGTCAAAGGGATCATTTTTGGACTACTCATTAGTGGATGTAATGAACGCATATAAACCCAATTTGAGTAAGATCTATATGACAATTTGACAATTTTGGCAATTTATGTTGATTTCATATGGGTAGTTTGTATGGGGGCTAGGTCTGAACATGGACCTATTCTCACCAGTTTCAATAGCGTTCATCCCATGGCCGATAAAAGCTTATATGCCAAATTTCATCAAAATATATTCATATTTGCGACCTGCAGTTTGATTACAAGCTTTACATGGACACACAACGGACGGACGGACGGACGGACGGACGGACGGACGGACGGACGGACGGACATTGTTAAATCAACTCAGAAAGTGATTCTGATTCGATCGGTATAATTAAAGATGGGTCTAGGTCAAATATATTTGGTTGTTACAAACAGCAGCACAAAGTCATTATACCCAAACCACATAGTGGTATAGGGTATAAAAATGAAAAATGAAAAATAGAAAATGAAAAATAAAAAATGAATAATTAAAAATAAATTAAAAATGAAAAATGAAAAATGAAAAATGAAAAATGAAAAATAAAAAATAAAAAATAAAAAATGAAAATTGAAAAATGAAAAACGAAAAATGAAAAATAAAAAATGAAAACTGAAAAATGAAAAATAAAAAATGAAAAATGAAAAATGAAAAATGAAAAAAATAAAAAGGGAAAATTAAGAATAAAAATGAAAAGCAAAAAATGAAAAATAAAAAATGCTAAATCAAAAATGAAATGAATGAAATAAAAAATAAAAAAAAATTATAAATAAAAAATTTAAATTAAAAATTAAAAAAAATATAAACGAAAAATGACGGACGGACATTGTTAAATCAACTCAAAAAGTGATTCTGATTCGATCGGTATAATTAAAGATGGGTCTAGGTCAAATATTTTTGGTTGTTACAAACAGCAGGACAAAGTCATTATACCCAAACCACATAGTGGTATAGCGTATAAAAATGAAAAATGAAAAATGAAAAATAAAAAATGAAAAATAAAAATTATATACAATAAATGAAATATAAAAAATTTAAATTGAAAAATAAAAATTGAAAAATAAAAAATGAAAAAAGAAAAATAAATATTGGAAAATGAAAAATGAAGAAAAAGATTAAAAATGAAAAATTAAAAAAAAAAATTAAAAATTGAAATTAAAATATGAAAAATTACAAAAAAATAAAAATAAAAAATAAAAAATTAAAAAAAAAATTTTTAAATGAAAAATGAAAAACGAAAAATTAAAAATAAAAAAAGAAAAATTAGAAATTAACTGGTTAAAATAATATATAATAATAATAGCACTGATCAACAAGGTTTTTGCCACACGGATTCTGTTTGCTAATTATTACTTTACTATATACCCTCACTTATAAGTGATACGCTTTCTGTTTGATTTTAAGAAAGTGCTATAGAAAAACCTTTAATTACTAGATGTTTACACATCTCCCCTGCGATCGGACTCACATGATTTTTTTTTAACCTATTTAATTCATTAAGTTTATTTCATTATAAATATTTGTTGAACACACAGAAATAAAGGCCACCTTGTATGCCACCTAAAGGTATTAAAATTTTTGGCAATTCACAATTCAACACAGGGTATGTGTTATGCAATTATTGTAATGAAATCTGTACGTTAATTTGCGTGTTGCATAATGTAAAGTTGATTGTGCACGCATAACTTTCCTCAAACTCAACGAATTTAAGTAGTTAATAGCTCAGTTAAGCAGTTAGAGCTTGATCCACTGAGTGTTCTGAGAGCGAAACGATCAAGATCCATTAATTATAAGAGGAGCTCTGAGAATTCGAATTGCTTGAGTGAATGTGTCCCATAAGAAATGTACAGGGAAGAATCGCGTTTGAGTATAACTTGAGTAAAGCGGGAGTTGAGTAAATTTCAATCATTGATGACATATCTGTGTCTAAATACCTTTCATTAAAAAAATAATTAAGGAAATCGGCCGGATAGAACGGCCAGATGGACTGACTTTAGTTTTCATAAATTTTTTCTATATATAAAAAGACCGATATTTTGTTCTACCATTTTATCCCGATTTTGACCAGTATTTATTTTTGTCGTTTTGCAGATATACAGATTTTTTTAATTTTTTCCTTTATTTTGAGTAAATTGTATTTAAAGTTGCTACTAACACATACATAAAATTATACATTGTTAATGAGTTTGCTATTTTCATTCACAATAAAACCAAAAATTGTTGGTTTCTGAATTGGCTAAGTTGAAAAATAAAGCTGCCTAGAAATTGCACTCGGTTTTCGAGCGCTGGAATCTGCTAGTTATTTATTATTTTACTAATTCTTTTAAATTATTTTGCTTTATTGCAATTTCAAGTTTGTATGATTTTACGTTTTCGCGATTTCGCGTTGTTGCATTTTCACATTTTGCCGTTTTTCGATTTAGTAATATTGTATTTTTGCAATTTTGTGAATTTTCATTTTTCGATCTTGCCGTTTTTAATGTCTGCGTTTGGTTTGTTACGATATTGATTTTACGATTCTGCGTTTTTTATTTTTTTGTTACGAGGGCGGATCAATAAGTTCGTGACTTTTCGAACTTCCCTCGTAGTTATATGAAATGCAGCACTGCTCCCATCAAGTACCATCTGTTAATAGACTACTGTAAAATTTTGAGCAAGTTCCATTATTTACTTTGCGTTTAACAGCTGTTCAAAACATACAACCTCGTGGTTTTTTTAATGGAAAAAAGTGAATTTTGAGTGCTCATTAAACATTACATTTTGCGAAAAAAAAACCGTCAATCAAACTAAGGAAAAGCTTGATAAATACTATGGGGACTCTGCACCATCGATTTCAATGGTAAAAAAGTGGTTTACTGACTTTCGTTGTGGTCGCACAAATACAAATGTCAATACACCCGTAATCAAAATCAACCCTATTCGCTTTACTCCACTCGAAGATTGTTAACAGGTCTTGATTGAGTGTGTCATCAATTTTCCGCCTTTTGGCTCCAACATCCAAGAGGGTTGGCTACAATTAAAGGAAAATGAATGACAAATGCTGCTGTCATCTGCGAAAGAGTATATACAATTAAAATTTTGACCAAGAAGGTCGCTCAGAAAGATAACGAAAAGAGAAGGAGAAAGAACGGAACCTTGGGGTACCCCTGAATTAAGCTGAAACTTATTAGATGAGACAACATCAATAACAACACGTATTATTCGGTCTCTGGGAAAACTCGATATAAATCGAGAGAAGTCATTACCGACCCCAAATGCAATAAGCTTTGATATCAATACACCGTGCCATACACGATCGATGCCTGAAAATATCCAGAGCAACTACTTTACTTTCGCCAAAATTGCGAATGTATCGACTCCAGCGCTCAGAAAGTAGAGCTAACAGGTCTCCCGTAGAACGATTTCTACGGAAGCCAAACTGTCGATCATTATGAAGTGAGTTGTCCTCTAGGTAGTTCACAATGTGGAGTTGATTTGATGAGTTTGAGACCTAAATTTCTTTAAAAATGATGTTGACTGATCATTTTGAAATTTCAACAGTCCCAGTAAGATCTCTAGCTGTAAAAAGAAGAACTTCCAGTACCAAATCTTTGATTTCCTTGCCGTGTTGTTCATAAGTTAAGGTTTTTTTCTCTCCCGGGGCGCCCTTCATAAAACAAGGAAGGAAACCTCAAATGATGGAAATACTGCAAGGAGATTTTTTTCCAATCCAGAAACTGCAGCATCTATCACAAGAGTAGATCGTGAATCAATAAGACGATTCAAAATCATTTAACAAGTTTTAGAATGCAGCAGAAAGTTAAATGCAAAAAAATTTGGAGAGTACGCCAATAAAACAGCTATACTTTAAATGAAAAATACTCTTGGAGATATATGTCATCCACAGTTCATAAAATTTTGTACCATGGGGAACAAAAAATTTTAAACAATATGCTACCAATAGGAAATCTCTTTGAAGAAGCGCAAGAAAAAAGGAACAACGACTACAGATTTTTTCGTGAGCACAACACAAGAAAAATGTCCAGATGTTGCACTAATGAAGACCTTATCACTATTTTGTTGTGCACTTCAGATCCATATATGTCCATCATTCAACAAAAATGGAAAACTACCTCTATTGAATTATATGAAGAAGCTAAACAACTTCTAGAAGATGAAAATCAAGGCTATTTAGAAGAAATATTTACTAAAATTGTTTGATTTAGGGCCATTATTACAACTTGCCAATAGCTAAAGTTAGGATGTTATCGGGCAGATTATTAGTTTTTCGTTATTACAACTATACTTTAAGCTAAAAGTGACTGATAAGCTAAAGGGAAGATATTGTTGCCTTTAGCTTTTAACGTAAGGTTTATGTATTTAATGTTGCCACATTTTCTGATCTATGAAGAATAAATTCACACCAATTTAGTTTTGGAAATAAATGTATTTGCATATACTTAAATATATGCTTGTATATGTTTTAAAAAGTTTTATTACACATTTACAACAATTATGCAACTTATAATAAAGGTTTTTAGTTTTTATTCTATTGTTTGCATGCGAACGAATAAAGGTACGTTGCCACTACGTATTTTATAAAGCAATTCATTTGGTCAAAAGTAATCGGTGTTTCCTTTGGTGTTGCCACAATATCAAAAATATTAATTTTATTTTACTGGGAAGTTGTAATAACGAAAAGAAGTTAAAGGTAACTTTATTGCTCACTTTAGCTAAAGTTACCTTTAACTAACATTTCCTTTAAAGGTAAGTTGTAATAATGGCCCTTAAAGTAGTTTTTAAGTACACTAACAATAAGTTATACTTTTTTATACGTATAGTTAAAAATTTGTCTTGATTTAAAAATTTATCTATTTTAGAAATTTACAATAAAAATTGATATAGAAATATTTAAAACGACAATAAAAAAATTTGTAACTAAAGTAAAAACATACGACTTTTTCATTGAAACTTCTCTATCTTGAACCAATATCAGGTAAATATTATGTTCGCTGCTTAATAAATCACATTTTAACTCGGGCTCTTTCAAAAAAAAAAACCAACCTTTGGCCATTGTAAACATTACGAATAAATAGTTTACGGGGGCCAAAGTTTGGCGTTTTCTGACAAAATTTTTAAAAAGTATTAGTTGTAAAATTTACTGAAAAAACAAGTAAGAGTGTTAAATTCGGCTGTGCCGAATCTTTGATACCCTCCACCTCGGTTTGAGTCTTGATAATAAATGTAAATGAAAAAGTAAACAATTTGTTAAACTTAATATCAAATTATTTCAGCAAATTCTTTGGGTTGGTTTTCGTCTTTTCTATTATTTCGGATTTATTTCGGTGTTTGCTTTTTGGTCATCGTGGTTGCTGATCGGCATGCATTTAGGTTATATACCTATATGCATGCATTTCCGGTTATATGACATAACTTCTCGTTTAATTTAGTTTTTGCTAATTAAATAGCTCGCCCTAACCTCCATTGCAAAGGTAATGGTTGTGTAGGGTGGCTATATGCATTAAATCGTGCTAATTGGAGATGGCTGTATAGTTTTTTTTAACTGGCCAAATATTTCTTCATTGCGGCCATATAGGTCGGATGGAGTATCAAAATAATAAACAAATAAAAACTCTCTCAATCAATTTATTAAAATATTGCCATATTTGGAAAACATAGAGAATAAATTTATAATAAAATTAGGGATGCCAAACGCAAAAAACCAAATGTCCCAAACATTTTAAATAAAATAATTTGTTCTCTTTATTTTCTGAAAAACTTCAAATTTTCATCCAAAAAAAATTGTGAAAATTTGTAAATAAAAAATAACATTCTCATCAAATTGCGTTTATTTATGTAACAGTTTTTATGTTCGCAATTCTTAAATATCATTTGACGTTTTCTAAAATTCATTGAATTTAATTAATGTTTTCTGTAGTGTGATTCTGTAAATTTCAACGATCCGACAATCGCAAAATATATCGACAGCTATTGTTGTTTGCACTAAGGATTAATTGATTCACTAAGTACATACATCTTAACGACAGTCGACAAATCTATTTTTCTATTTATTTAAATTGTTAACGAGTGGCATCTCTGTCAAAATAAGCGAAAAACACAAAGAAGAATATAAAAAAACAAATTACTTCGTGTTTGACAGGATGATTTTATCTTTATGTTTAATATCTCTATTTTTTTTAATAATATTTCTGTTTATTTATTTGAAAATGAAATAATGAATTGAATATGCTATTTAATTTTTTTATTTATATAAAAAAGATTTTTTATTAAAGCAAAATATTTTCACTATTTTATGATTTTTATTTATGTATGACGACATTTCAACATAAAAATTTAAGTTTTTATCGATTGAATAAACAACACAAAAATGGTTGTCATTTAGATAAGAACAACAGCTGACTTAACAATAGCGAATATCGTTTACAAATTTTACTGATAATTTTGCAATTTTCTTTTTTTAACGATTCGACTATCGGTAAAAGAAGTTACTGAATCGCGGTACTGAAAAGCTATTAATTTCTCCTGAATGTCAAGATGTTTTTTATATGTAAAAATTTTTTAAATGTAAACACAGGTATTTGGTGTTTTTTTTTTTTTTTTTTTTTTTTTTGAATTTCAATTTGTGTTTAACGAATAAAATTTATATATTAAAGATGCAATTGATGTCTTCTAAATTTAAAATTATAATTTCCGACGTTTTATAATTGGAAATTTTTAACTCCAGTTTTTAGAATTGATATTTTCTTAAATTTGAATGCAAAATTTAAAAAGTGCAATTTTGTATTTATGTGAATAATAATGCTTTAGTAATTATAAACAATTTTTAAAAATTAGATGTAATCGCAATCAGATATTTTGTAGGTAAAGCAGAATAGTAATTCTATATAACTATGTAGAACTGTTTTGAAAGCAAAAAACTCATTGATAAACTCGGTAACTCTATTTTGTAAAGACAACAAAAAGTTAATATGCCAAACTTATGTTCATATTTGTAAAAGAATAATGAAAATACGTATGAAATAAAAGACCAGCCCGTGTATACTCTTAATATTGTTCTGTATGTTAAAATAGAAATAACTATTGCAAAGCTAATTGGAACAAACAAAAATTGTGGCGCAATCTACTGTGGCATAGTCACGCTGAGCAAAATGAAGTGACACTCTGTTAATGCAAAAGAAATGTTTTTTCCCCACAACAAAATATTGCAGAATTTTATGTAAATAAAATAATATACCGACATATTTCTAACATGCAGTTGTTAGGGATATACATATATATAATATATGTATATTATTTCTGTTATTTAATATGTTTATATAAATTTATAAATAAATTTATACATAAATTTTTTTTTTTGCTATATTTACATTGTTTTTTTTATTTTAGCATTATTTGCTTTAGATGTTGGTGAATTTTTACTCCCTTTACATATAGTAACTCGTAGTGTCTGCTTGTCGAAAAAATTTTGGATCGATTTTAACCAATTTCCCGTGAGCCATTCGATCTGAAATTTTGCAGGCAGGCTCGCGGTAGTAACAGAAATGATCTAACAAATTTTTAGAGTGATGCCAAAACAATGGAAACTTTTAAATTTTTACACCAGAGTTAATAAAAAAAAATGTACAAAGGGTTCGTTTTTATTATATTATTACCACAACGACCGCAAAAACAACAAGTCCAGCTATGACAACAACACAACATTTAGAATAACAACAAGAACAATATAGAAACATCATATTTTTCATTTATTTTACTTTTTCAGAGTTTTCCCTGGACCTGTTCCACCGATTTTAATGATTTTTGAAATAGAAATCTTCCCATGAATTTGGTGAATCATTCTCACTAAAAATGATCACTGTAGCTATTCAGGGCGTGATCGTGACAAAAACAACATAGAAAATTATATTTTTTCAAGACTTTTTTTGTTCTTCATTCAAATCTCGGGCCCTAATCGACCGATTTGGACGATTTTAAATAGCAAACTTTTCAGGATGTTAATGAATCATTTTTGATGTCAACGAGCACCCTAGCTGCCCGATTGATGCCGTCATCGTGATTTCCACAGACGGACAGACGGACATCGCTATATCAAGTCCGGTTGTTATAAGGATCACAAATTTATATATTTTATGGGGTCCAAAATTTTTTTCTAATTATTACAAACGGAATGACAAACTTATATATACCCTCTGCACACTGGAGTGGAGGGTATAATAAGACTTTATATATGGAAAACAAAACCTTTTGATCTGTGCCCTCAGGGGGTATAAATTTATTTCACAATACAATCACAAAAACAGCGTAAGGGAATATCGGTGTGAGATATATGTAAGTGTATTGGTGCAAAGATTATGATTTAAATTTATTTAGCTGATTCAACAACCAACAGAAAGGGCCATTAATGTAAAGCAAACAACTGCAACCATCAAGTATAACAACCATAGCAATTGCTTGCTATACATAGATGGCGCTTACTGCTTTATTTTAATTGATGTGTAAATAGATGTTTACACATCTCCCCTGTGATTGGAATCACTAGTTTTTTTAACCTTTTAACACTTTACTTTTATACTAAAATTGAACTAAAAATGAAAATGTATTTTAAACCCTCCATAACTTTCACTTTTGTTCTAAAATTCAACTAAAAACAAGTAAGAAATTATAGTCGGTCTAGACCGACTATACGATACCCTATACCATGGTTTAGAGACCCTATCTCCTCGGTCCAACTAATTGGATATAGAAAATGAGCAGAAACCAAATTTCGGTGACATTGTTATTAATTTTTTTGGCTGCAGATATGAAAAAGATCATATCGGGTGCTATATATATGGGGGCTAGGTCGAAAAATGGACTGGTCCTGACCATATTTGGTAAAGTTACTTATATTTTGAAAAAATGTAAACAAACCAAATTTGAGAAAAATCTGTTCAATATTTTTGTTTTTTGATAGATTCAAATGAAGATCGGGAAGCAGCTCTATATGGGACCTATGAATAAGAATTTTCCTGTAGGGATTATTTTTGGACTACTGATTAATGGATATAATAAACACATACTAACCTAATTTGACTGAGATCTAGATGGTAATTTGGATCTTATGGCAATTTATGTCGATTTCATAGGGGTCAATTGTGTGGGGACTAGGTCTGAACATGGACCGAATTTCACCAATTTCAATAGCGTTAGAAGCTTACATACCAAATTTCAGTAAAATATATTCATATTTGCGACCTGTAGTTTGATTACAAGCTTTACATGGACACACGGACGGACGGACGGACGGACATCGCTAAAACGACTCAGTAAGTAATTCTGAGTCGATCGGTATAATAAAAGATGGGTCTAGGTCAAATATTTTTGGTAGTTACAAACAGCAGCACAAAACCATTATACCCAAACCACATAATGGTATAGGGTATAATGAAAATGTATTTTAAACCCTCCATAACTTTTTTATTATCGGTCGATATTTACGTTTTAATTAAAAATTAAAAGCTAAAGTCCCACCTACTAAACAAAAAATTCCAATCCAATCAACAGTTATGGATTTTTGAACGCCACTCGTGAAATGGTCCAATGTGCGCCATGCAATTTCTTTCATTAGATTTTTTATCACTTCGAGGCTTTGTGAATAAACCACAGCAAGGTCTAGATCCCACGCGTCATCGCTGAAATAGAGCCACATCTTTGTCAAAGTGCATTGAAAATTTCATGAGCCGTGGGGGCTATATTTCGTATATTTTATTCGATACATAATCGGAACGTGTCTATTTTACAAAGCAATCATATCAATAATATCAGTTCTTGGTCCAACATATACATTTTAATTTTAAATTAAATCGTGAAATCTTTTTGGATCACCCTATTTAGTATAGGTAAAAAAAATTTTGTTCAAATCGATAAACCCGCGAAGTTTCAATTGAAAAGTGACTTTTTCATTTGTACATTGTATTATAAGGGAAATCAAAAATGTTTCTGCAACATTGATTGGCTTTTGACTATTGAGATCTTGATACATGTTGCACTCCGTTATCCCATATATGTTTGTAAGAAAAATTTATACAAGAACTGTTGGGCACACATCCTGGCGGCTTTGTGGCTTCATTGAGTGAGCGAAATAATAATGAGTGAAAAATGAATGACTTACTTTATCGAATGATTACTTCTTATTAACAAATGAGAGCGCTATAATCTGCTTCCTTATAACTTTGTTTATTAAGCGAAATATATTTTAAAAAGTTCTAATTGTATAATTTCCCTTTAGAATTTGAGTTGGACTTTAATTTTTTTTATAATATTTTGTTAAACAAAATAAGATTTTAAACTGCACCTTAAATTTACCAAAATTATTGAAAATTTAACAAAATTTCACAAAACTTAGTATATCCGCAAAAATATATTCGCAAAAATTTTATCAGACTAACAAAGAGTTTGTATATTATTAAAAGACAAAACAATACTGAGTTTTTTTTAATCAAATCTGTTGAATGTGAATTATAGGGATCATCATCACCACCGATGAGTTTCATCGTCATTGTCATAAAAAGTTCATGTGGGCATAGGCGAATTTTATACACCTCACGCACTCATATACATCTATAATATTACTAGGCTAGACGATTTCTTGTGACCAATGTTTTGTTCTACCGTTTTATCCCGATTTTGACCAAACGTATATTATTTGAAAGGTATTTATTTTTAGCTGTTCACCAGATTTACAGATTTTTAAATTTTTTGCTACTAAGACATACATAAGATTATACATATGCTATGTGTGTTTTATTAAATGTGTTAATGTGTTTGTTAGTGACTTTGTTATCTTCATTCACAATAATAATAAACCATAAAAGTGTTGGTTTGTGAATTGGCTAAGTTGAAAAATAAAGCTGCCTAGAAATTTCATTCGAATTTCAAACGCTGGAATCTGCTAGTTTTAAAAAGTTCTGTTAGCACGATTATGTTAAACGTTTCCATGATCGATATACCGTCCACCCCACTGTGCAGAGGGTATATATCAGTTTGTCATTCGGTTTTTAACGCATTGAATAATACGGTCAACTGTATATATTCTTTATCCTTATAACAACTCGAGTCGATATAGCGATGTCCGTCTGTCTGTCTGTCCGTCTGTCTGTCTGCCCGTCTGTCTGTTGAAATCATGCTTATTCACAAAATGAACCATTTACCTGGTTAAAGTTATGGCGATAATGTTTGTCATTATTTCGAGAATATTGTTATTGAAAATTGGATAAGTTGGGTATCATTGTTCCAAGATATGTCCAAAGTTATGACTACACCTCTAAAAAAAGTTAAAAATTCAGTGTGTTTGTTGTAATAATTAATTTTATCAAATTTTATACTTTTTACAATAATTTTTTTACATCTATAATATTAATAGGCAAGGCGATTTCTTGTGACTGATGTAAGTTTCACAGTTTTACCCCGATTTTGACAAAAAATTTGTCATTCGAAAGGTATTTCTTTTTAGATGTTTTCCAGGTTTACAGATTTTCATCGTCTGGAATATGTTTTTGCAGTTATTATCGCTTAAAGTTGTTACTAACACATACATAAAATTATACAATTCTATGTGTGTGTTTATTAAATTTGTTGATGGGTTTATGTTACTGTGTTGAGTGTTTTTTCTTCATTTAACATGAGTTGAATTGTGAAGCATACCTTTAGGGTCTTTATGAAATGAAAAAATTAAATTTCCTAGAATTTGCACTCGAATTTCGAGTGCTGGAATTTGCTAGTTTGTTATAAATAGTAAAATAAGTCGAGATATTAATATAAAAGAAAAGCCCATGTGGTGGGTACCAAAGATTCGGCATAGCCGAATTTAACACTTACATTTTTTTTACGAAAAAATTTTAAATATGTTTTTTCTAGAAGTTGGCTAAATTTAAATAAAAGTACTGTGAGATCTGTTGTGAAAGGATTTTCTTAATTCAAATGAGAATAGTAACCCTGAATGACACAAATATGTAAAACATTCCAATATTCGATTTTGTATGATAAATTCGAAAGTATTTCGAGTATTATTTTCTAGTTTGTAATAAACAATCGGTTCAACTTAATATACCATTCATAAAAAAGCATAATAAAATAAAAAAAAGCAGCAGCAAATGTTATCATAATTATCAGTAATTCAACAAAAAATAAAACTGAGAGAATGAGTGTGATTTGTAAGTGTAATCAGTAAAAACAAAAACAACAAATTGTTAATGTCATATAAAACATAATATAATTTTTATTCAAAAAAAAGCGGAGATAGAAACAACTAAATTAAATCTCATAAAAACCACATAAAGAGCATCCAAGGCATATCAAAAAAACATACAAATATTAAATAAACTCAAAAACAATTTACAATTTCAATGGAAACATATTTAAAACACATTGTTATCAGTAACCAAAAGTCACTTTATTTTCCAGTCCCAGAGACTCATACAACTCTAATAAGACTTGTGCTGTAGAATGCTGTTTTACTTTTACTCGTATTATAAATTTAATTCATTCGGTAGACAACAAGTGGCATTTGCTCAACTATTTTTTTTTTTTTTTTTGTTTTTTAACTGCTTAGCAAAAGAGTGGACTGTTATCATTAAACATTCATAAAGCACCGCAAATAAAGCTGAATGTGGGGTGAAAACAATATAATGATGTACATTAAATAAAACTTATTTAAAATATTTCTGAGTCTTTAAATAATGAATATACTATTTAGTAACTTAAAATTACCTAAAAGGCTACGCCGATTACCAGTCATATTTTCACATGGTCGAAATATCCTTAATAAATATATTGTAGAGAATAAAGTTTCTGTTAGTCGGGTGATAAACATCATTAATCGCTAATAAGGAGAGTATACCAGTGGAACTTGTACAGTGTTATATACAGTGAGTGACATTGCAATGGAAACTTTTAACAAAAATTTTTTTTGGCGACTTAAACGGTCAATACCAAAAAATTGGATCATAAAATTTTACAAATTTAAAAATTTCTATGTTCGAGTTATTTAAAAAAGAAACTAGTAAGACAATTATAGTCGGTCTAGACCAACAATACGATACCCTACACCATGCGTTTAGAGACCCTATCTCTTAGGTCTAACTAATTTGATATAAAAAATAACCCTAAACAAAATGTTAGTGGCATTGTTATTAATTTTTTATCCTTTGAATATGGAAAAGTTCATATCGGATGCTATATTTATATGGGGACTAGGTTAAAAAATGGACCGATCCTGACCATATCTGGTAACGTCACTGGTAACGTTTTGCAAAAACATATACAAACCAAATCTGAGAAAAATCTGCGCAATAGTTTTGTTTTTTTGGTAGATTTAAGTGAAAATCGGGAAGCAGTTTTATATGGGGCCTACAACTAAGAATTATCATATAGTGTGTATTTCTGGGCTACTGATTAATGGATAAACACATAAAAACCTAATTTGACTGAGATTTATATGATAAATTGGATCGTAAGGCAATTTATGTCGATATCATAGGGGTTATTGTATGAGGACTAGGTTTGAACATGGACCGATTATCACCAGTTTCAATAGCGTTTATCCTATGGCCAATAAAAGCTTTTATAGGAAACTTAATCAAAATATATTCATATTTGAGACCTGTAGTTTGATTACAAAGTTTATCTGGGCACACAGACGGACAGACGGACGGACGCACTAGCTAAATCGGCTCAGAAAGTGATTCTGTGTCGATCGGTAAATTAAAAGAGGGGTTTAGGTCAAATATTTCTGGTAGTTACAAACATCAGCACAAACACATTATACCCTGACCACATAGTATAATATTAATAGGTAAGGCTATTTCATGTGACCGATGCTTTGTTAAACAGTTTTCTCCCAATTTTGACCAAACATATCTTATTTGAAAGGTATGTCTTGTTAGGTGTCCACAAAATTTACAGATTTTAAAATTTATACTTTTGTTTTTTGAGTAAAATGCGTTTAAAGATGCTACTAACACATACATAAATTTATATAATGCTATCCCAGTTGGCAAAATCGTCGTAGATGACATTGTCTTTAACGATTCCTTTAAAACATTTCATAATATGTCAAGCACGACATTTGTCGATGAAGTTTTGTGTAACGACGATATAGCAGATATTGTCGTTAACGTCCAGCTGGGAGACAAATTACACAGAAGGTCATGTATCATATCCAATTCAGCGACACAAATATATTTGTCATGCATCAAGGTCCGTTGATGACAATATGAAGGACAACGTCTTTTACTTGTAATACATCGAACTTTATTAACGACAGAGATTTAATTAAAAATTGCATTAACGACCAGCTGGATGACAAATAACTTATATGGTCGTGTATCACATTCTATTGACGACAAATTAAGTGACAAAATCAGGTATTGTCGTGTATGAATCTTTTGACATAAAGATATGAGACATCGTGGCAAGATTATAGTCAGTTGAACTCCGGTAGTTGACATGATGAGCGACGATGTCTTCAAGTTGCTCGTAAATTGATCACCAGCAAAGCGACAATGTCTTCAAATTGTTAATTTATCTCATTGTATTTGTTTTGCGTATTCAAAAAAATGAAAAATAGCGCGGGACTTAATAACGGCTACAAGACAAAAAAAAATTTTTCTATAGAAAAATCGTCATCAATTATTATTCAGTTGGTTATCAAAAACAAAGAGAGGTGTCTGTCAAATTGTTTAAAAGTTGAATATTAAAAATTTATTAAGTGATTTATTGTAAAGGTAAGTAATTTGATTATTATTAAGTTAATTATTAAGTTATTAAATATTTACTAGCAGATTCCAGCCCTCAAAATTCGAGTGCAAATTCTAGGAAATTTGATTTTTTTTTATTAAATAAAACATCTTGAAGGTATGCTAATCAATTATAGCCAATTCACAAACCAACACAAAAAACAAACTCATTTTTAATACAAACACATTAACAAATTTAATAAACACACACATAGCATTGTATAATTTTATGTATGTGTTAGTAGCAACTTTATATTCAATTTACCCAAATTTAAAAATCTGTAAATCTGCAAAACTGCTAAAAAGAAATACCTGTCAAATAATATACGTTTGGTCAAAATCGGAATAAAAAGGTAGAACAAAACATCGGTCAGAAAAAACAGCCTAGCCTATTAATATTATAGATATAACAAAAGCCTTAAATTATAGGAAAATAATAATTAATGAATATAACTTTTAATTTAAAATGCTGTTTAATAATGTCTCATATAAATTCCTAATTAGCATTAAATTTATTATATATTTGTTAACCAATCCCGAACTTCCGGCAGACGGTTTTTTAAACCATGCCGTAAAATTTTTATTATTATTTTAATTTTAATTATATAAAAATTATAACGAATGAATAAAAAAATCAATAAAGAAAATCTATCTATCTATCTATCAAACTCATTATTCCCTGACCACAAGGTGGACTAGGTATAACAATTAAGAAAATACGATGGCCAACACCATGCATTTCGAAAATGGGCCTTGGCCATTAACCAATTTTTGGTGGTATCTATAGATTAATACTTGAAAGAAAATTTTTTAATTCCTTTTGAAGCAAAGTGCTGGCACTGAGGGTTGTGAAAATTGGCACAGTTATAGCTCACATGGAGGAAAAGTGCGGAATGATAAAATTTATGCACAATATGTTTTAAAAATTTATTAAATTAATTAAAATAACATTACACTGTGTTAATGCGAATGATTTAAATTGTATCTTATACGCGCAGTGTTGAATTGTGAATTGCTGAAATTGATTAGCATACCTTTAGGCTCATTTAAACATTCATAAATTTTCTATATATAAAGATTAAAAAAACATTGAAAGAAAAAAATTTAATGAAAAAAAAAAATTAATATTTCCTAGAATTTGCGGTTGAATTTCGAGTGCTGGGCTATACTAGTTATACCCTCCACCCCAGTATGCAGAGGGTATATATAAGTTTGTCATTCCGTTCGTAATAATTAGAAAAAAAATTCCGGACCCCATAAAATATATGTATTTATGATCCTTATAACAAGCGGAGTTCATATAGCGATGTCCGTCTGTCCGTCTGTGGAAATCACGATGACAACTTCAATCGGGCAGCTAGGGTGCTCGTTTGCATAAAAAATGATTCATTGACTTTCTGAGAAGTTTGCTATTTAAAATCCTCCAAATCGGTTGAATAGGGCCCGAGATCTGAATGAAGAACTAAAAAAAGTCTTGAAAAAATATGATTTTTTATGTTGTTCTTGTCACGATCACGGCCTCAATAGGAGAGCTAGGGTAATCAATTTTAGTGAGAATGATTCATCAAGATCATGGGAAGTTTTCTGTCTATATTGTTCTTGTTGTTATTCAAAATGTTGTATTGTTGTCAAAGCTGGACTTGTTGTTTTTGTGGTCGTTTTGGTAATACTATTATAATAACTAACCCTTTGTAATTTTTTTTTCCAACTCTGGTAGAAAAATTTTAAAGTTTCCATTGTTTTCGCATCACTAAAAAAATTTGTTGGATCATTTTTGTCATCGCCACGAGCCTGCCTGCAATGTTTCAGATCGATTGGGTCACGGGAAAAGGGTTAAAAATCAATCCAAAATTTTTTCGACAAGCAGACCTACGAGTTAATATAAAGGGAGTAAAAATTCACCAACATCTAAAGTAAATAATGTTGAACTACTTAGTTGTTAATAAAAACAAACAATGTAAATTTACCAAACAAAATTTTACGTATTAATTTATTTAAAGAAAAACACGAAAATAACTATTGATGTTGTATTTTTAGTGTGTAATATTTTCATATATGTACATACATACATATATTAAATTACAAAATAACATACATATATTCTATACATGTATGTTCATAATAACCGCATGTTAGAAATAAATCGGTATATTATTTTATTTATATAAAATTCTCCAATATGTACTTTGTTGTAGGGAAAATACATTTCTTTTGTATTAACAGAGTGTAACTTCATTTCGCTCAGTGTTGCTATGCCATAGTAGATGGCGCCGCAATTTTTGTTCTAATTAGCTTTGCAATCGTTATTTCAATTTTAACATGAATGTCAACATTTTCAATTAGATATCAAACTCCATTTCGCTCAGTGTTGCTATGCCACAGTAGATGGCGCCGCAATTTTTGTTCTAATTAGTTTTGCAATCGTTATTTCTATTTTAACATGAATGTCAATATTTTCAATTAGATAGCATACGTTTTTCCATTATTCTTTTACAAAGATGACCATAAGTTTGGCATATCAACTTTTTGTTGTGTTTACAAAATAGAGTTACCGAGTTCATCAATCAATTTTTTTTTTGCTTTCAAAATAGTTCTGCATAGTTATATAAAATTATTATTCTGCTTTACCTACAAAATATCTGATTGCGATTACATATAATTTTTAAAAATTGTCTATAATTACTAAAGCATTACTATTGACATAAATACAAAATTGCACCTTTTAAATTTTCCATTCAAATTAAAAAAAAAAAAAATATTAATTTTAAAAATTGGAATATATGTAGATTTCCAATTATAAATTAGAAAATATGAATTGAATTTTAGAAAATCATATTAAAACGTCAGAAATAATAACTTGAAATTTAGAAGACATCAATTGAATTTTTAAAATATAAATTTTATCTTTAAACACAAATTGAAATTCAAAAAACACCAAATATGTTTACTTAAAAAAAAAATCAACTGAAATTAAAAAAAAAATATTGCGATTGAGGAGACATTAATAGCATTTCAGGATAGCAAACATTAATTTAAATTCAATGAAGTTTAGAAAACCTCAAATGATATTTAAGAATTGCGAACATAAAAATTGTTACATAAATAAAGCGCAATTTGATGAGAATGCTATTTATATATTATTTTTCACAATTTTTTTTTTTTTTTTTTTTATGAAAATTTTAAGTTTTTCAGCAAATAAAGATAACAAATTATTTTATTTGCAATTTTTGGGACATTTGGTTTTTTGCGTTTGGCATCCCTAATTTGAACTAGTGTTCTGATGACTTCATGGTATGTAACGTAAAACCCAAAAAATTTAAGTTCGATAATTCGCAGGTAGTAGTATTTGGAGTCAATAAATGAAAATATATTTTATTAACATAATTTAATTCAAAATCAAAAGTTGGCAAATATTGCCACATATGGCAATATTTTAACAAAAAAAAATTGAGAGCTTTTTTTGGTTATTATTTTGTTACTCGATCCGACCTATACGGCCGCAATGAAGAATTATTTGGCCAGTTAAAATAAACTATACAGCCATCTCCAATTAGCACGATTTAATGCATCTAGCCACCCTACACAACCATTAACTTCGCAATGGAGGTTAGGGCGAGCTATTTAATTTGCAAAAACTTAAACTAAAAATAATTAACTAATAATGTCATATAACCGGAAACGCATGCATATAGGTATATAACCTAAATGCATGCCGATCAGCAACCACGATGACCAAAAAGCACCGAAACGTGTTTAATTGTTTACTTTTTCAAATATTTTGTTTACACGTATTATCAATACTCAAACCGAGGTGGAGGGTATCAAAGATTCGGCACAGCCGAATTTGACACTCTTGATTGTCTTTAATTATGTGTCGCGTGCAGATATGAAGCGTTCATATCATAGGTAAAAAAAATTGACCGATCGTGAAACATATAAAAACCAAATTTTAAAAGAAGATATTCAATATTTTTGTATTTTTAAGGTTTTAAGTGAAGATCGGGAATAAGCTTTATATGGGGACTATGGCTAAAAATAATACTACAGGGTTTACTTTTGAACTACATATTAGTGGACTACAAATTTTATTGATATATACGAGTATATAATAATCTAAAATTTACGACCAGTTTTGTCGCCCTGGTGGGGGTTATTTGTATGGGGGCTGGATCTGAACAAGGACCAATTTTTAACAATTCCTATATCGTTCGTTCTATGGTCGATAAAACTTTATATTTTAAATTTCACAAAATATATACATATTTGCGACCTCGCCACATAGTGGTATAGGGTATACGTGACATTTCAATTCGATAATTTATCTAAATGTTTTCCAAAAAGATATGAAACATTACGCTCGGCTAACCCTACCTTAAGTAATAAACTGCTTTAGAAATTATTCACTTTAAGAAAAATTTTAGATTCCAAGCATTTAGATTCTAATCTCTACCATAATCTACTGTTAATAATTGGACAAAATTTTTATTTTAATTTTTTTATGAAAAAATCTCTCTTTAAAAAAGATATGTATATGAAAATTAAGAAACGAAGCCAAGAGAAGTCTTGGTGTACATATTTTTACATTTTAACATTTCTACCATATATCATATTTGTCAGTACTGCTTAAAAAAAAATATTAAATAATGTTTGGTTTGGTTTTGCAAACCGGAATAAACAATTTTAAAAATATGTACAACAATTTAATATTCCTTAAATCATCTTCACTAAGAAAACTATCACTTTTTTTAATACCAAAAAAAAAAAAAAAAGCGAAAACGTGTTTTTAAGTTAAAATCAAAACGAAAAGAGGATTAAAGTTTCTACAACATCCATTAGCGGTGAAAAAAGAATAAAAAAAAATTTTTGTTTGATTTTAAACAACGAAAAGGAATTAACACTTCTATTCATTCAAAATTGAAGAAAGTTAATAATAATTCAAATTAATTACAAACTCAACAAAAAAGATATTCTTCTATGAACTAAAACCGTTTTAATACTACAACTAATTTATTTTTATCTTTCCCTTTATAGTTTTTCAAGAAACTTTTCCTTTATTTCTTTAACTTGATATAAGATTTTAAAAATATTTTAGAAATACTTGTATTTTCGTAATATTTCCTCCAACCAAACAATAATACTCGTAGCTCTAACCACAATCTGTCTGTGAATATCAAATATTTTCAAGATAAAACTCCTTTTCCATAAGGCAAATCTTGGAAGACGAAAAACACGAACAATGTGAATAAAAATAAGATGGGCTGGGGAGAAGGGGGGATATATCTTTATATGCAAGCAGTTTTTCATTGAATTAAGTTAACAAACATATTTATGATGATGAGAATATCATGTAAGATACATGCATTATTCAATTCCACATCTTAAGAGGAAATATTACGAGTGCATGGTTAGAAAACGAGGATGTATTAAGAACAAACTCTCAACTAACTTCAAAAGTCGAAATGCGTCTTGTATTCAGTTTTCTAACACATAAATACACATACATTCACATTAGGGTGGCCCTTCATTATATGGAGGAAAAAAAGTGTCCAAACTCTCGGTCGCAATCCCTAGAAATATGCGAATAGCAAAAAAACTGAGAAATACAAAGTTTTGGGCCAATCAAAAAATATTTAAAGGTGGCTCAACGAGATTGAAAATTTCAAGTGTGTTTATATGTGGAAAATATGACTTTTTTTCAGATTTTACAGAAATTTCATTCTATATATTAATTTTTCCGATAAGTTGTTATATAAATCGAGATCAGTATTAAATTATCCTTTCAAAAAGCTATAAAACTGCAAAATCGGATAAAACCTCGCCAACAAATAGCAAATGCCCCAAACCACTTACCAAAAAAAAAACTAGATCATGAAATTTGATGGCTTTTTTTCAACTTTAAGAAATTAATTAAAGCCAAGATTTTGTTTTAGTCTCTATACCTCTAAGTACTCAAATATGAAGTATTGTTTTATTTTTTTTTTATTTTTTTTATATTAATCAACACTCAGGGGATGACCCCTACAAATGCAGTGCATTGTGTTGATTTCAGGAAAATAGGTTGTGGGAAGCAGGAAAGAGGGAGTAGTGTTTGTGGATATTTGACTTAAATTTTATCAGATTATAACTGTCAGGAAAGACCCCTCTGCGGGGAGTTTATTCCACATACGGCTAGTTCGACTGATAAACGAATTCTCTCTGTAAACTCTGTATGCGGTCAACTGGACAATAGACTACAAACGGATGTGATCTACTAGAGAAGCGGGTAGAGCGAACCAAATTTCGGGCACTTGGAATAAGTTCGCTAATCTCAGAAGAACAGTTCCCATGGTAATATATATAGAACAGTGATACACCACCCATATTCCGACGATGTTCCAATGAATCAATAGAGTTGGATACCGTACTGTCATTGATGAGCGCCAACGCCCTCCTTTGTACACGGTCCAGTAGCTCCAAAATAGACTTTGAAGCTCCTGCCCATATATGGGAGTTGTATTTCATTTTCGATCGGATGTAAGTGGTATTGATTTTAAGGAGATCAGAGGGAGTGAAGTAATTTTTACACCGTTTTAGAAAACCTAGACACTTGAAAGCTTCTTTCGACACTTGAAAAATATCCAACGAACATCACATTGAATTCTCATGCCTAGAACATCAAGAGTACCCGATTCCTCAATACCTATACCACCCATATATACAGATGACATTGTTGATTCCATGGCCGTATGAGTCTTCAGCGCATTAGATTCAACCCTATTCGCTTTACCCCACTCGGAGATTGTTAACTGGTCTTGACTGAGTGGATCATTCAATGTCTGGCTTCTGCCCCCAACCTCCAAGAGGCTTGGCCTACAATTAAAGGAAAATGAACGACAAATGCTGCTGTCATCTGCGAAAGAGTAAATAGAATTAAAAGTTTGACCAAGAAGGTCGTTCAGAAAGATAAGGGAAAGAGAAGGAGAAAGAACGAAACCTTGGGGTACCCCTGAATTAAGCTGAAACTCATTAGATGAGACCCCATCAATAACAACAAGTATTGTTCGGTCTCTGAGAAAACTTGATATAAATCGAGAGAAGTCATTACCGACCCCAAATGCAATAACCTTTGATATCAATGCACTGTGCCACACACGATCAAATGCCTTGGAAATATCCAGAGCAACCACTTTACTTTCGCCAAAATTGCGAATGGATCGACTCCAGCGCTCAGAAAGTAGAGCTAACAGGTCTCCCGTGGAACGATTTCTACGAAAGCCATACTGTCGATCATTAAGAAGGTCATTCATTAAAAGAGTTGGGATAGCAGAACTAGCATTGTTCTTTACCCTTTGTTCCTTACCACCTTGTTAACCTATTAAGCATAGAGACCGAAAATGGAAAATTTTTTGATAAAAGCAGATAATTGCACCAAAGATATATCACAATGGATTATTTTGATCCCAGGAGCACTGAAGGGTTAAATAAATAAAAAATAACCGAATTATTTTTCTTAAATTCGAAATAGTGGTTTCATCGAGTTTAATAGAAAAACTCGTTTTCCGTATTTATACCCTATACCACTATGTGGTTTGGGTATAATGACTTTGTGCTGCTGTTTGTAACAACCAAAAATATTTGACCCAGACCCATCTTTAATTATACCGATCGAATCAGAATCACTTTCTGAGTTGATTTAACAATGTCCGTCCGTCCGTCCGTCTGTGTGTCCATGTAAACCTTGTAATCAAACTGCAGGTCGCAAATATGAATATATGAAATATGATGAAATTTGGTATATAAGCTTTTACCGGCCATGGGATGAACGGTATTGAAATTGGTGAGAATCGGTCCATGTTCAGACCTAGCCCCCATACAAATTACCCCTATGAAATCGACATAAATTGCCATAAGATCGAAATTGTCATATAGATCTTCCTCAAATTGGGTTTGTATACAGTCATTGCATCCGTTAATGAGTAGTCCAAAAATTATCCCTTTGGCCCCATACAGAGCTGCTTCCCGATATTCACTTAAATCTATTAAAAAAAAAAAAAAATATTGCACTGATTCTTCTCCAATTTTGTTTGAATATATTTTTGCAAAATACAAGAGACGTTACCAACCATGGTCAGGATCGGTCCCTTTTCGGACCTAGTCCTCATATAGATATAGCATCCGATATGAACTTTTTCATATCTGCAGCCAAAAAAATTAATAAAAATCCCACTCAAATTTGGTTTTTGCTTAATTTTTATGTCCAGTTAGTTGGGCCTGAGAGATAGGGTTTCCAAACGCATCTTATAGGGTATCGTATAGTCGGTCTAAACCGACTATAATTTTCTTACTTGTTTTTATTTAAAAATATCTTAAAATCCAAGGCTGGCCTTGGCAAATAATGGATTAACGTTTTCGGATTTATCCCAAATTTTAGGAACGGAAGTTCTACACATTTGGTTACATTTGGTTATTATTTTTGAATAAATTGTTTTTTATTAGCTTGGGGTCATATGTGACCCCAATTCCAAAAGGGTTAATGAGGTCATAATATTTTTTCCCGAAATCCTAGGATATTAAGATAATGTATAACATTTAAAAGTAGAAAAGTGGTGAATTTTTGATACAAAGTATTTAGAAATAGTACATTTACAGAATATTTTACAAAAATCCCATTTTTCTCGAAATCCGTAAAAATAAAATCCTTGCCAAAAAAATTTTGGCACAGGGATTTCCATAAAAATTCACACGGCTAATCTCTGACATGCATGTAACAAGACCTTTAAGAGCTAGTTCAATTTTTTTTTAATTTTGTTTAAGAAAATTTTTCGAAACTTCAAAAAGGAGTTTTCAAAATTTTATCAAAAAAATTTTCCATTTTCGATCTCAATGCTTAACAAGGTGGTAATAAAACAATACTTCATATCTGAGTTATAATAGGTATAGAGACTGAAACAAAATGTTGGCTTTAATTAATTTCTTAAAATTGAAAAAAATGCCATCAAATTTCATGACCTAGTTTTTTTTTTTTTTGCACAAAAGTGGTCTGAGGCATTTGCTATTTCTTGGCGAGTTTTTATTCGATTTTGAAGTTGTATAGCTTTTTGGAAAGATAATTTAATAGTGATTCCGAATTATATAACAATTTGTCAGAAAAGGTAAACTATAGAACGAAATTTTCGTAAAATCTGAAAAAAGTCGTATTTTCCCCATATAAAACACACTTGAAATTTTCAATCGCGTTGAGCCACCTCTAAATGTTTTTTGATTGGCCCAAAACTTTGTATTTCTCAGTTTTTTTGATATTCCCAAGTTTCTAGGGCGTGCGACCGAGAGTTTGAACACTTTTTTTTATTAAGGGCCACCCTAATTCACATATACACATGTGTGTATAACATGAAAGAGATCTGTAAACCGCAGTGTAGATTTATGCATGTCCTATTAAAAATTAGAAAGTAATACATATACACTCTTGGGGTTCAATTTAAACCAGAAATTTAAGAATAATTTCGAAATTATGCTAAATATGATGATTAGAACTAAGATTTTTATGCGTTTAAAATGTTTTCCTTCTTATTTTTGTATTTAAAATATGCTTTAAAAATTAAAAAATATTCATTGAAAACTAAAAAAAATATGCATTTATTACTTTAAGAAAAAAAATTAATACCTTTGTTTTCTTATAAAACTATATAAAAATCTTATAAATTTAAAACTTGATTTTTAGTTTTATTTAACTCTAGCTAACCGACCCAGAAATCATTTTCTGCCCATATTAGTTATTTTATTCCAAGATTTGCTTTGATATGAGTTTCAATTCAGTAGTATTTTGTTTAATAAGAATAAAAATATTTTAAATGAAAATTTTATTTTCGATTTAATGAATTTAATCTTATTGCACATAACACAATGTCCGTCCGATCTTAGTACATATGTAACAACAAAAGGGAAGAAGGTTTTTGTTGATTAAGAACTGAATGTTGTTTTCAACGTTATATTTTAAACTTGGTTTTTGTCCAAAATTAAGGCACTTCCACTACATATATTTGAATAACTTGAAAATATTCATATTCAGATAAAAAAAATCCAAAACTCGCCAACAATATTATCTTTAAGTCGTGCTTATATTGGTTTCAAATTTGCCCTGTAGTTTCAGAGATATCATTGAAGTTTTGAAAAAAAGACATATTAGAAAAAAAAAATTTTTTTTGTTCTTTAAAAATTCATACAAAATAAATATGCGACAAAAATCACAGTTTCGGTCTAAAAACATTTAGTTAAACATATTTCGAATCAAATGTGCTTTATTTCATTGTAATCGGTGTACAACTTTTGATTTTGTTCACAATTTACTGAGAAAACTGAATTGATAAAAATCGCGATTTCCATACAAAAATAACATTTATTGATATGTGTGTGTTTGCTGCTGTTCTATTTATGCAATAAATGTGTTATAGTAATTGTGATAATTTCAGATATTAAGTCAGGTTTTTTTCTATCAGCTATATTTTTCAATTTATCAATAAAAGAGGATTTTAAAGAAAAATAAAAATTTGTAATACACAAATATTATAATGTAATTACCACTCATCGAAAAATATTCTTTTATAAGATTTTCTTAAACTACACAAGGGAACAAGGTTTTTGTTGATTAAGAAGTGAATGTTGCTTTTAAGGCTATTTGGAACGTTGAATCCAAATCTGCACTTGGTTTTTTCTATCAGCTCGACTTTTTGCGATATACCGTTATGTCCAAAACATATATCGGTTTAAAAAAAATCCAAAACTCATCAGTAATACTATCTTTAAGCCGTGCTTAAATTGGTTTTTAATTTGCCCAGTAGTTTCAGAGATATCGTTGAAGATTTGAAAAAGAAAAAAAATTTTTTTAAAAAAGTCTAAAATGCGATTAGTACCTATAACATAAAAACGCGAGCTGATGGATAAAAATGGAGATTAGATTTGAAATCAGCGACCTCAAATTAGTAAAAAAAATTGCAATAAAGTTCCAGCCAACACCAAAAAAGTTCAATTTTGTTCCCTTGTGTAATTTATTATAAAGCCAGAGGGTGGACAATATTTTTTGTTTCTCCATTTTCGGCGTATACACACAAATCGTTTGGCTTATCGACTGGCCATGAGAACGCCACCTATCGTGTATAAGTTTTTCCAAAGACTTAACTCTTTTCTAAATTTGATATGGTATAAACTTGAGCCAAGTTGGTCCATAGACTAGAATTTTGAAACAAGCGACACCAGTGCCACCTTAGGGGGTCTAACACAAACAAAAATAATTTGGACCATATCTCGAACATATGATTTGAATATAAGGTAAATAGCTTCAATGGTTCAGGCATACATACGCACCAAAATTTTTATATACTAAATTCAATAGTTACTTTGTATGGGAGCTACCACGTCATTTATCCGTTCCCACTCATTTTCAGCACGGCTACTTACATTAAAAACAGATAATTCATCCACATTTTTAAAGATCTCCCTGTCCTAGTACTCAAAATATAAGATATGCAATACCCATTTTGTGTATGGGGTGTAACGCCTACTGATCCGATACCGCCCTTTTTCAGCATGGCTATTCGCACAAATAACCTGTTAACTCACACAAAGTATCGTTACTCTCCCTTTTATTTTGCTTAAGATATATGCTATTGAAAATGCGGCCATATTCGGCATGACTGCTTACAGTAATAATGTATGACATCACACAAATTTGCAAAACTTTATAATGGCGCTCAAAATATCTTTCTTTGTAAGGAAGATACGACGACTGATTTCGTCCATTTTCGGCAAGGCTGCCGAATGGGTGAGAAATTCCAAGTCAAGGTGAAAGTACTGGGCCAGTACAGGTAAACCTCCAAAGGGTTTCACATTCTCAAGATTTTTTTACCTTTTATATTTTTTCCTTATCTTGATGTTTGTTTGCTTAGTTTTTCAGCTATAACTCAAGAACCAATGATGATTTTTCATTGGACTAATTTTATTGATCAATTTTTTAATAAGTTTTATGAATAACATAAAATATTCAGGGCGTATATTTATTATTTACTAGCAAATTCTAGGAAATTTTGTTTTTTCATTAAATATATTATTTTACAAGACCCTAAAGGTATGCTAATCAATTTTAGCCAATTCACAATTCAACACTTTTTATTGTCATTATTGGTTTATGTCCAAAATTATTTTTCAACTATGTATGTGTTAGTAGCAACTTTAAATGCATTTTACTCCGAAAAAGTGTAAAAATTTAAAAATCTGTAAATCTGGTGGACAGCTAGAATTAAATACCTTCCAAACGAGGAACGTTTGGTCAAAATAGAATTAAAACTGACATACTTATATTGGTCACAAGTCTATTAATATTATGCATTAGTAGAGTAAAAGACGTTTATACAGATTTTTTATTTCATTTTTACATGGATATATTAAAAAATTATTTTTTTAAGCCTTAACACCAATTTTGCCGTAGACTGAAAGGAGAAATCATCAATTATTCTTGAGTTGCAGCTGAAAAACTTAGTTTAAAAACGCCAAACCCTTTAGAGCTTTAACTATACTGGCTTAGTAATATCAACCTGGTTTGCCCCCCAAACAGTGACCCCGAAAATGTTCTACAGTGTAACACATAACGTGACACAAAGTATCAAATCTCTCCCTATCATAGTAATCGAGATATATGATATTGAATAATAAATTTGTATAGGAGGTGCCACGCCTACTAGTATGATACCGCCCATTTTCAGTAAGACTGTTCATGGTAATCCTATGTGTCTGTCTGTCTGTCACGCTCATGCACAAAAAAAAAATTACCTGGGGGGCCTCCAGGCCCAATAGCAGAACAATGAGGTAAGAAAATGTAAAGATACCGCCATAATTTTATATCAAAAGTTAGAAATGGCGAAAAATGTGTATCAGCGATGAATACACACACTTTATTGTTTGCTTGTTGTCTTTTTTTTTATACATGTGAACGAATGTTTATCGATGGGAGTCAGAGAATACTTTCTTTAAACAAACAAAACTGTAATTTTATGTACTTACATATGTATATACTGCTTGCATTATATAATTTATTGTTTTCAATTAAAATGAGCATGAAAATACCTAAAATTTTTATTAATTATCTTATAAATATTAAACATCATTGTATAAAATCTAGCCATTACAATATGAAATCTAGATTTTTTTGTATCTTAGTGTTGGCAATCTTGGTAATAATATTGTGTTTAGAACAAGGGTGAAGGATATCAAAAATTTGGCATAGCCGAATTAAATACTCTTACTAAGACTAACGGCAACAAACACCTAAACATAAAGATAATAAATGAAAACGTCAGTAGTGTAAATGGTGTAGATTTCAAATCCAATTTTACAAAGATTTCTAACTAATTCTATTTTAAAAGATTTCTTTCATAACGATAATTCAATCTAAGCTATCTCTAACTTCTTGCTCATAGTTTAGTTTATAAAAGAAAGGAGTTTTAAACTTCTTTTTCTAAAGGGTGTCCCAAAATTGCTGCCACTTTTGCAGTAAAGTGTTGGATACCAAAAGAAAGATACAGTTTGATAGCTGAAATATTAGGTTTAGTAAGCATGGAGCATTAAACGATAATACAATGATTTTTCAGCACAGAACAAAATCATCTTAAGGGTTCAGAGCACTTACATGTGTTTGTCGAAAAATAACAATGCAAAGAAACAGTGTTTTCTGTTTAATTCAAATCTTGAGTGAATTTTGGAACACCCTTTACTATATACAAAAAACAATGTGAATAAACTAGAATATATTTTGGTATAAGTTTTTATTCAATTTATATTGTGCGAAAAATGTATCTAATGAAATTAGTGCCCATATTCTATTACTTAAGGGTTAATTTGTATGGTAAATGTTTTAAAAATTTTCAAATCCTTATGTAGCAAATAGACGCCAAAATTCTTGAACTTATAAATAAAGCCTAAGAATTTCGCGGGAATATGAGAACTTTTCTAAATCTAACTGAGAATTTATATAACGATCTTAAATTCTTCTCGAATCTGCAGTATAATTTAGAATTATTTATTAATATCTACTATTTATTATTTATAATTTATTATATATTATTTCTTATTTATTCTATATTATTTACTATTAATTATTTTTAATTTATTATTTCTTATTTCTTATTTACTCTTTATTATTTATTATTTATTATTTATTATTTATTATTTATTATTTATTATTTATTATTTATTATTTATTATTTATTATTTATTATTTATTATTTATTATTTATTATTTATTATTTATTATTTATTATTTATTATTTATTATTTATTATTTATTATTTATTATTTATTATTTATTATTTATTATTTATTATTTATTATTTATTATTTATTATTTATTATTTATTATTTATTATTTATTATTTATTATTTATTATTTATTATTTATTATTTATTATTTATTATTTATTATTTATTATTTATTATTTATTATTTATTATTTATTATTGGCCCAAAACTTTGTATTTCTCAGTTTTTTTGATATTCCCAAGTTTCTAGGGCGTGCGACCGAGAGTTTGAACACTTTTTTTTATTAAGGGCCACCCTAATTCACATATACACATGTGTGTATAACATGAAAGAGATCTGTAAACCGCAGTGTAGATTTATGCATGTCCTATTAAAAATTAGAAAGTAATACATATACACTCTTGGGGTTCAATTTAAACCAGAAATTTAAGAATAATTTCGAAATTATGCTAAATATGATGATTAGAACTAAGATTTTTATGCGTTTAAAATGTTTTCCTTCTTATTTTTGTATTTAAAATATGCTTTAAAAATTAAAAAATATTCATTGAAAACTAAAAAAAATATGCATTTATTACTTTAAGAAAAAAAATTAATACCTTTGTTTTCTTATAAAACTATATAAAAATCTTATAAATTTAAAACTTGATTTTTAGTTTTATTTAACTCTAGCTAACCGACCCAGAAATCATTTTCTGCCCATATTAGTTATTTTATTCCAAGATTTGCTTTGATATGAGTTTCAATTCAGTAGTATTTTGTTTAATAAGAATAAAAATATTTTAAATGAAAATTTTATTTTCGATTTAATGAATTTAATCTTATTGCACATAACACAATGTCCGTCCGATCTTAGTACATATGTAACAACAAAAGGGAAGAAGGTTTTTGTTGATTAAGAACTGAATGTTGTTTTCAACGTTATATTTTAAACTTGGTTTTTGTCCAAAATTAAGGCACTTCCACTACATATATTTGAATAACTTGAAAATATTCATATTCAGATAAAAAAAATCCAAAACTCGCCAACAATATTATCTTTAAGTCGTGCTTATATTGGTTTCAAATTTGCCCTGTAGTTTCAGAGATATCATTGAAGTTTTGAAAAAAAGACATATTAGAAAAAAAAAATTTTTTTTGTTCTTTAAAAATTCATACAAAATAAATATGCGACAAAAATCACAGTTTCGGTCTAAAAACATTTAGTTAAACATATTTCGAATCAAATGTGCTTTATTTCATTGTAATCGGTGTACAACTTTTGATTTTGTTCACAATTTACTGAGAAAACTGAATTGATAAAAATCGCGATTTCCATACAAAAATAACATTTATTGATATGTGTGTGTTTGCTGCTGTTCTATTTATGCAATAAATGTGTTATAGTAATTGTGATAATTTCAGATATTAAGTCAGGTTTTTTTCTATCAGCTATATTTTTCAATTTATCAATAAAAGAGGATTTTAAAGAAAAATAAAAATTTGTAATACACAAATATTATAATGTAATTACCACTCATCGAAAAATATTCTTTTATAAGATTTTCTTAAACTACACAAGGGAACAAGGTTTTTGTTGATTAAGAAGTGAATGTTGCTTTTAAGGCTATTTGGAACGTTGAATCCAAATCTGCACTTGGTTTTTTCTATCAGCTCGACTTTTTGCGATATACCGTTATGTCCAAAACATATATCGGTTTAAAAAAAATCCAAAACTCATCAGTAATACTATCTTTAAGCCGTGCTTAAATTGGTTTTTAATTTGCCCAGTAGTTTCAGAGATATCGTTGAAGATTTGAAAAAGAAAAAAAATTTTTTTAAAAAAGTCTAAAATGCGATTAGTACCTATAACATAAAAACGCGAGCTGATGGATAAAAATGGAGATTAGATTTGAAATCAGCGACCTCAAATTAGTAAAAAAAATTGCAATAAAGTTCCAGCCAACACCAAAAAAGTTCAATTTTGTTCCCTTGTGTAATTTATTATAAAGCCAGAGGGTGGACAATATTTTTTGTTTCTCCATTTTCGGCGTATACACACAAATCGTTTGGCTTATCGACTGGCCATGAGAACGCCACCTATCGTGTATAAGTTTTTCCAAAGACTTAACTCTTTTCTAAATTTGATATGGTATAAACTTGAGCCAAGTTGGTCCATAGACTAGAATTTTGAAACAAGCGACACCAGTGCCACCTTAGGGGGTCTAACACAAACAAAAATAATTTGGACCATATCTCGAACATATGATTTGAATATAAGGTAAATAGCTTCAATGGTTCAGGCATACATACGCACCAAAATTTTTATATACTAAATTCAATAGTTACTTTGTATGGGAGCTACCACGTCATTTATCCGTTCCCACTCATTTTCAGCACGGCTACTTACATTAAAAACAGATAATTCATCCACATTTTTAAAGATCTCCCTGTCCTAGTACTCAAAATATAAGATATGCAATACCCATTTTGTGTATGGGGTGTAACGCCTACTGATCCGATACCGCCCTTTTTCAGCATGGCTATTCGCACAAATAACCTGTTAACTCACACAAAGTATCGTTACTCTCCCTTTTATTTTGCTTAAGATATATGCTATTGAAAATGCGGCCATATTCGGCATGACTGCTTACAGTAATAATGTATGACATCACACAAATTTGCAAAACTTTATAATGGCGCTCAAAATATCTTTCTTTGTAAGGAAGATACGACGACTGATTTCGTCCATTTTCGGCAAGGCTGCTTACACTATACCACAGTGCAATAGCCATTCTTGGGTGAGAAATTCCAAGTCAAGGTGAAAGTACTGGGCCAGTACAGGTAAACCTCCAAAGGGTTTCACATTCTCAAGATTTTTTTACCTTTTATATTTTTTCCTTATCTTGATGTTTGTTTGCTTAGTTTTTCAGCTATAACTCAAGAACCAATGATGATTTTTCATTGGACTAATTTTATTGATCAATTTTTTAATAAGTTTTATGAATAACATAAAATATTCAGGGCGTATATTTATTATTTACTAGCAAATTCTAGGAAATTTTGTTTTTTCATTAAATATATTATTTTACAAGACCCTAAAGGTATGCTAATCAATTTTAGCCAATTCACAATTCAACACTTTTTATTGTCATTATTGGTTTATGTCCAAAATTATTTTTCAACTATGTATGTGTTAGTAGCAACTTTAAATGCATTTTACTCCGAAAAAGTGTAAAAATTTAAAAATCTGTAAATCTGGTGGACAGCTAGAATTAAATACCTTCCAAACGAGGAACGTTTGGTCAAAATAGAATTAAAACTGACATACTTATATTGGTCACAAGTCTATTAATATTATGCATTAGTAGAGTAAAAGACGTTTATACAGATTTTTTATTTCATTTTTACATGGATATATTAAAAAATTATTTTTTTAAGCCTTAACACCAATTTTGCCGTAGACTGAAAGGAGAAATCATCAATTATTCTTGAGTTGCAGCTGAAAAACTTAGTTTAAAAACGCCAAACCCTTTAGAGCTTTAACTATACTGGCTTAGTAATATCAACCTGGTTTGCCCCCCAAACAGTGACCCCGAAAATGTTCTACAGTGTAACACATAACGTGACACAAAGTATCAAATCTCTCCCTATCATAGTAATCGAGATATATGATATTGAATAATAAATTTGTATAGGAGGTGCCACGCCTACTAGTATGATACCGCCCATTTTCAGTAAGACTGTTCATGGTAATCCTATGTGTCTGTCTGTCTGTCACGCTCATGCACAAAAAAAAAATTACCTGGGGGGCCTCCAGGCCCAATAGCAGAACAATGAGGTAAGAAAATGTAAAGATACCGCCATAATTTTATATCAAAAGTTAGAAATGGCGAAAAATGTGTATCAGCGATGAATACACACACTTTATTGTTTGCTTGTTGTCTTTTTTTTTATACATGTGAACGAATGTTTATCGATGGGAGTCAGAGAATACTTTCTTTAAACAAACAAAACTGTAATTTTATGTACTTACATATGTATATACTGCTTGCATTATATAATTTATTGTTTTCAATTAAAATGAGCATGAAAATACCTAAAATTTTTATTAATTATCTTATAAATATTAAACATCATTGTATAAAATCTAGCCATTACAATATGAAATCTAGATTTTTTTGTATCTTAGTGTTGGCAATCTTGGTAATAATATTGTGTTTAGAACAAGGGTGAAGGATATCAAAAATTTGGCATAGCCGAATTAAATACTCTTACTAAGACTAACGGCAACAAACACCTAAACATAAAGATAATAAATGAAAACGTCAGTAGTGTAAATGGTGTAGATTTCAAATCCAATTTTACAAAGATTTCTAACTAATTCTATTTTAAAAGATTTCTTTCATAACGATAATTCAATCTAAGCTATCTCTAACTTCTTGCTCATAGTTTAGTTTATAAAAGAAAGGAGTTTTAAACTTCTTTTTCTAAAGGGTGTCCCAAAATTGCTGCCACTTTTGCAGTAAAGTGTTGGATACCAAAAGAAAGATACAGTTTGATAGCTGAAATATTAGGTTTAGTAAGCATGGAGCATTAAACGATAATACAATGATTTTTCAGCACAGAACAAAATCATCTTAAGGGTTCAGAGCACTTACATGTGTTTGTCGAAAAATAACAATGCAAAGAAACAGTGTTTTCTGTTTAATTCAAATCTTGAGTGAATTTTGGAACACCCTTTACTATATACAAAAAACAATGTGAATAAACTAGAATATATTTTGGTATAAGTTTTTATTCAATTTATATTGTGCGAAAAAAGTATCTAATGAAAGTAGTGCCCATATTCTATTACTTAAGGGTTAATTTGTATGGTAAATGTTTAAAAAATTTTCAAATCCTTATGTAGCAAATAGACGCCAAAATTCTTGAACTTATAAATAAAGCCTAAGAATTTCGCGGGAATATGAGAACTTTTCTAAATCTAACTGAGAATTTATATAACGATCTTAAATTCTTCTCGAATCTGCAGTATAATTTAGAATTATTTATTAATATCTACTATTTATTATTTATAATTTATTATATATTATTTCTTATTTATTCTATATTATTTACTATTAATTATTTTTAATTTATTATTTCTTATTTCTTATTTACTCTTTATTATTTATTTATTATTTATTATTTATTATTTATTATTTATTATTTATTATTTATTATTTATTATTTATTATTTATTATTTATTATTTATTATTTATTATTTATTATTTATTATTTATTATTTATTATTTATTATTTATTATTTATTATTTATTATTTATTATTTATTATTTATTATTTATTATTTATTATTTATTATTTATTATTTATTATTTATTATTTATTATTTATTATTTATTATTTATTATTATTATTTATTATTTATTATTTATTATTTATTATTTATTATTTATTATTTATTATTTATTATTTATTATTTATTATTTATTATTTATTATTTATTATTTATTATTTATTATTTATTTATTTATTATTTATTATTTATTATTTATTATTTATTATTTATTATTTATTATTTATTATTTATTATTTATTATTTATTATTTATTATTTATTATTTATTATTTATTATTTATTATTTATTATTTATTATTTATTATTTATTATTTATTATTTATTATTTATTATTTATTATTATTTATTTATTATTTATTATTTATTATTTATTATTTATTATTTATTATTTATTATTTATTATTTATTATTTATTATTTATTATTTATTATTTATTATTTATTATTTATTATTTATTATTTATTATTTATTATTTATTATTTATTATTTATTATTTATTATTTATTATTTATTATTTATTATTTATTATTTATTATTTATTATTTATTATTTATTATTTATTATTTATTATTTATTATTTATTATTTATTATTTATTATTTATTATTTATTATTTATTATTTATTATTTATTATTTATTATTTATTATTTATTATTTATTATTTATTATTTATTATTTATTATTTATTATTTATTATTTATTATTTATTATTTATTATTTATTATTTATTATTTATTATTTATTTATTTATTATTTATTATTTATTATTTATTATTTATTATTTATTATTTATTATTTATTATTTATTATTTATTATTTATTATTTATTATTTATTATTTATTATTTATTATTTATTATTTATTATTTATTATTTATTATTTATTATTTATTATTTATTATTTATTATTTATTATTTATTATTTATTATTTATTATTTATTATTTATTATTTATTATTTATTATTTATTATTTATTTATTATTTATTATTTATTATTTATTATTTATTATTTATTATTTATTATTTATTATTTATTATTTATTATTTATTATTTATTATTTATTATTTATTATTTATTATTTATTATTTATTATTTATTATTTATTATTTATTATTTATTATTTATTATTTATTATTTATTATTTATTATTTATTATTTATTATTTATTATTTATTATTTATTATTTATTATTTATTATTTATTATTTATTATTTATTATTTATTATTTATTATTTATTATTTATTATTTATTATTTATTATTTATTATTTATTATTTATTATTTATTATTTATTATTTATTATTTATTATTTATTATTTATTATTTATTATTTATTATTTATTATTTATTATTTATTATTTATTATTTATTATTTATTATTTATTATTTATTATTTATTATTTATTATTTATTATTTATTATTTATTATTTATTATTTATTATTTATTATTTATTATTTATTATTTATTATTTATTATTTATTATTTATTATTTATTATTTATTATTTATTATTTATTATTTATTATTTATTATTTATTATTTATTATTTATTATTTATTATTTATTATTTATTATTTATTATTTATTATTTATTATTTATTATTTATTATTTATTATTTATTATTTATTATTTATTATTTATTATTTATTATTTATTATTTATTATTTATTATTTATTATTTATTATTTATTATTTATTATTTATTATTTATTATTTATTATTTATTATTTATTATTTATTATTTATTATTTATTATTTATTATTTATTATTTATTATTTATTATTTATTATTTATTATTTATTATTTATTATTTATTATTTATTATTTATTATTTATTATTTATTATTTATTATTTATTATTTATTATTTATTATTTTATTATTTATTATTTATTATTTATTATTTATTATTTATTTATTTATTTATTTATTATTTATTATTTATTATTTATTATTTATTATTTATTATTTTATTATTTATTATTTATTATTTATTATTTATTATTTATTATTTATTATTTATTATTTATTATTTATTATTTATTATTTATTATTTATTATTTATTATTTATTATTTATTTATTATTTATTATTTATTATTTATTATTTATTATTTATTATTTATTATTTATTATTTATTATTTATTATTTATTATTTATTATTTATTATTTATTATTTATTATTTATTATTTATTATTTATTATTTATTATTATTATTTATTATTTATTATTTATTATTTATTATTTATTATTTATTATTTATTATTTATTATTTATTATTTATTATTTATTATTTATTATTTATTATTTATTATTTATTATTTATTATTTATTATTTATTATTTATTATTTATTATTTATTATTTATTATTTATTATTTATTATTTATTATTTATTATTTATTATTTATTATTTATTATTTATTATTTATTATTTATTATTTATTATTTATTATTTATTATTTATTATTTATTATTTATTATTTATTATTTATTATTTATTATTTATTTATTTATTATTTATTATTTATTATTTATTATTTATTATTTATTATTTATTATTTATTATTTATTATTTATTATTTATTATTTATTATTTATTATTTATTATTTATTATTTATTATTTATTATTTATTATTTATTATTTATTATTTATTATTTATTATTTATTATTTATTATTTATTATTTATTATTTATTATTTATTATTTATTATTTATTATTTATTATTTATTATTTATTATTTATTATTTATTATTTATTATTTATTATTTATTATTTATTATTTATTATTTATTTATTTATTATTTATTATTTATTATTTATTATTTATTATTTATTATTTATTATTATTATTTATTATTTATTATTTATTATTTATTATTTATTATTTATTATTTATTATTTATTATTTATTATTTATTATTTATTATTTATTATTTATTATTTATTATTTATTATTTATTATTTATTATTTATTATTTATTATTTATTATTTATTATTATTATTTATTATTTATTATTTATTATTTATTATTTATTATTTATTATTTATTATTTATTATTTATTATTTATTATTTATTATTTATTATTTATTATTTATTATTTATTATTTATTATTTATTATTTATTATTTATTATTTATTATTTATTATTTATTATTTATTATTTATTATTTATTATTTATTATTTATTATTTATTATTTATTATTTATTATTTATTATTTATTATTTATTATTTATTATTTATTATTTATTATTTATTATTTATTATTTATTATTTATTATTTATTATTTATTATTTATTATTTTATTATTTATTATTTATTATTTATTATTTATTATTTATTATTTATTATTTATTATTTATTATTTATTATTTATTATTTATTATTTATTATTTATTATTTATTATTTATTATTTATTATTTATTATTTATTATTTATTATTTATTATTTATTATTTATTATTTATTATTTATTATTTATTATTTATTATTTATTATTTATTATTTATTATTTATTATTTATTATTTATTATTTATTATTTATTATTATTATTTATTATTTATTATTTATTATTTATTATTTATTATTTATTATTTATTATTTATTATTTATTATTTATTATTTATTATTTATTATTTATTATTATTATTTATTATTTATTATTTATTATTTATTATTTATTATTTATTATTTATTATTTATTATTTTTATTTATTATTTATTATTTATTATTTATTATTTATTATTTATTATTTATTATTTATTATTTATTATTTATTATTTATTATTTATTATTTATTATTTATTATTTATTATTTATTATTTATTATTTATTATTTATTATTTATTATTTATTATTTATTATTTATTATTTATTATTTATTATTTATTATTTATTATTTATTATTTATTATTTATTATTTATTATTTATTATTTATTATTTATTATTTATTATTTATTATTTATTATTTATTATTTATTATTTATTATTTATTATTTATTATTTATTATTTATTATTTATTATTTATTATTTATTATTTATTATTTATTATTTATTATTTATTATTTATTATTTATTATTTATTATTTATTATTTATTATTTATTATTTATTATTTATTATTTATTATTTATTATTTATTATTTATTATTTATTATTTATTATTTATTATTTATTATTTATTATTTATTATTTATTATTTATTATTTATTATTTTATTATTTATTATTTATTATTTATTATTTATTATTTATTATTTATTTATTTATTTATTTATTATTTATTATTTATTTATTATTATTATTTATTATTTATTATTTATTATTTATTATTTATTATTTATTATTTATTATTTATTATTTATTATTTATTATTTATTATTTATTATTTATTATTTATTATTTATTATTTATTATTTATTATTTATTATTTATTATTTATTATTTATTATTTATTATTTATTATTTATTATTTATTATTTATTATTTATTATTTATTATTTATTATTTATTATTTATTTATTTATTATTTATTATTTATTATTTATTATTTATTATTTATTATTTATTATTTATTATTTATTATTTATTATTTATTATTTATTATTTATTATTTATTATTTATTATTTATTATTATTATTATTTATTATTTATTATTTATTATTTATTTATTATTATTTTATTATTTATTATTTATTATTTATTATTTATTATTTATTATTTATTATTTATTATTTTATTATTTATTATTTATTATTTATTATTTATTATTTATTATTTATTATTATTATTTATTATTTATTATTTATTATTTATTATTTATTATTATTATTTATTATTTATTATTTATTATTTATTATTTATTATTTATTATTTATTATTTATTATTTATTATTTATTATTTATTATTTATTATTTATTATTTATTATTTATTATTTTTATTTTAAAT